>PPLW03000061.1:0-73724 GCA_003707895.3 Ambrosiozyma pseudovanderkliftii
TTTGTTAAGCGGTGGAGGTTTTCTCTCTCGCACTCTCTCTATTTTATTATTATTCTTTTTTTTATTTGGAAATCATTGGAATTTCTAGAATTTTAGCTGGGTTACTAGAATTTCGGCGGTACTTGGTGCAGGTGACAGGGGGAATGGTAATCCGGTGGTCATTGGGGTTTCAGGCTGATCAACTGGAACTTCGGTGGCCACCGGGGAAAGGTACAGGGGGAATGGTTACCGGGGTCGTGGAAGGTCCAGTCTGATCCACTGGAACTTCAGCAGCCTCTGGGAAAAGGTGTCCGGATGTTCGTGGGTATGTGGGTGGGAGAACAACTGGGGCCTTTGGGTTTTTTTGGGGGGTAGTTTCCGGGAGCCGGTGAAATTTTAGACTGGGGAACTAGAATTTCAACGGCGCCTGGTTTAAGTAGGAGAATAGTAACCAGGGGTCACAGGAATTCCAGCGTACTCAACTGGGGCTTCCACGGCCGTTGAGAATATGTAGGTAGGGGAGAACAACTAGTGTCTTTGGGACTTTCGGGGGGTCCTTCAGGGGCTTTGAGCCTTTAACGTGGAAAAAAAAATTCAAGAAATGTAACTTAGAGAATGGCTCGTGGGTTCCACGGGACGTGGGAAAAGCTGTCTTGATGTTCGTGAGAACAACCAATGTCTTTGGGATTTTTGGGGGATGATTGGGGCTTCGTAGTGGAATTTCATGCAAGGTCTATGGGATGGTTATGGGGGTTAATGCCCCGGTAATTATTACCAAAGGATACCACTGAAGCCTGTGAGAATTCAAGTACGGTACTTTTTTTTTACAAGATAGACTAGATTTCAAAGGGCCCTGTCCCAGGTACCTTCATTTTTCTTTCCCGGTGGTCAAAGAAACTTTTACCGGGCAGTAACTACAATTTCAACGGGCTTGAATAAAATACCCCAATAATCCTTAGTTGTTCCAATTGGACTTCCCCCCCCTCCACTTCAACCGGTAGCCTTCCATTGGCCTGTCCAAACACAAACCACCTGGTGCTTGTCTCCCGTACTATTTCCCCTTTAACCCAAATATCTCTGGTTTCCTTGTCTCCCTTACTTGCCACTTCAGCCACTTCAGCGATCCTTTTTTTTGTTGACTCCATACACCATGCCATTCACCTCCTCCCTCCTAACTCCCCCTTCTTTTTACCCCAGGGATTCTACCGGGCCGGCTACCGTTCCCTCCCCCTGTTATTCTTTCCCTAGTACAAATTTTAATCAATCCGCCATTGAATCACCGTACTTACCGTAGTCCTTCCACCAAGCCCCAAGCTCCTCTTAAGTATTCCCTATCAATTACCGTTCGTCAGTTAAATCCCAACCCTCCCTGGGGTTGTACTACTTCCCGGTAAGCCCCACCCCCAGTAGAATAAACACCAAGGACCCTGTTCAATCATTTTCCTTGTTTCCCATCAGGCCCTCTTTCCGCTTCTCCAGAACAGATGGGAATTCCTATAATTTACTCCCCTTTAATGGTTACGGCTTATTTAGCTTACTGTACCAAGCCCTCCGGCAACCCCCTACAGCTGAATAAATTTTCTTCCACCCCCTCCCCCCGCCCCGCAGGAAATCAAAAATTACACGGTCTCCTGTTATTCTGCCCTTGAGCTTCCCGGTTATCATTCTCCCCAACTTCCTCGCCGGTTCCCCTAGAGCAATAAATGCCAGTGTCTTTTGTTTGAGAAGTTGCCATGGCATGTACAACACTTAGGTACTTCAGAATAATAAATTTGAAGACGGTGGAACGATACTTACAAGAAAGTCAGGTCTATGGGATGGGAAAATGTGTACGGGAAAGAGAGACCGGGTCAATAATTTCAGCGGCCGAAGTTAGAATCTAGGGGGCATTGAATCTTTTAGTTGCAACGGGAAAACCCTGTGGTATAGTAGGGAATCGAGAGTCTGACGGATGGATTGAGTTAGGGGGGAACTCCTCCTACGGGGTAACCCTTAAATTTTAGCGGCAGCAGGTTTCCTCCATCACCAGGGGAATCCTCTGCTGCGATATAGTGTGTAACGAAAAGAAAAAAATCCAAAGTGCACAGCCTGGATAATCTTCCTCACTGGTACCACTTACCCTACTTTAATTTCTAAATTTTTCACAAATTTCTCACCAAAAGATTCACCATTTTAAGATGATTTATATATACATTTGGGAGAGGAAAGTATATGACAATTAAACTACATTAGGATTAGCGTTGCAATACATATATATATATCCACACAACTATAATTAGAATACAAAATGATATACTTAAAGTCGTTAGTGAAAGTGATAGATAATTCCGGTGCTGAATTGGTGGAATGTATTAAGGTGTTGAGAAAAACACCAAAGAATTGTGCAAAGATTGGTGATAAAATCGTTTGTGTTGTTCAAGAAGCTAAACCATTGTCATCTGCTTTAACAGGTGTGTCAGCTTCAAACAGAGTGAAGAGAGGTGATATTTGCAGAGCTGTCATTGTGAGAACCAAGTACCCAATTCAAAGAGAAGATGGTACCGTTGTCAGATTTGATGACAATGCATGTGTTTTAATCAATCAAAAGGATGAACCTGTCGGTACCAGAGTCTCTGGCGTCGTGGCTAGAGAATTAAGAAAGAGAAACTTCAATAAAGTTGTGTCATTAGCACCAAGAGTTGTGTGAACATTATCAAATATCTAATTTTTCCTGCTCTTGTAATTATTTCAATCATTTGTCTTTTGCTATCATTGTCACTTCATTTTATTTGGGTTTAAAATAAAAAAAAATAAGGTCTTTAACTCTTGTCACTTACTGGCATTATTATTATTAATAATGAAGTGGTTTACCATCGTTCAATATAACTGCCAACCATCAAAGAGGTCTTATATTCAAAGAGATTCGATTCGATTCATTTCATCATGTACATATCTAAGCAACTGTTTACCTAAACTTAAATTTATATATTAATAGGATTATATAAAATTACAGTCATTTATCTATAATGAAAATTTTAAATTAAAATGCACCTAGGTGAAAGTAAACAGCAAAAAAAGATAAGGTGTATAGTGACGTAGAAAAGAAGTTTAAAAGAGTTTTCAGGTAATGGTCTTTTTAAAAAGCTCTAACGAGCATGTTGATTGCATTTTTAACTTTGTTGGCATTTGTAACCACTTCATCACTCAATTCAAATACTTTTTTCGTTTCATTATTCGGTAATTCGACAGAGAAACCTAACAAACCTTGAGTAGAATCGATCAATCCATTTATCTCTTTGGAAGACGTTGACTTCAAGAATCTTAACCCAGGTACATTATTGGAAGATACAGTTTTTATTCTATTCATGGTGATACCATCTCGTGTCTTCTCTGTTATAGTGGCATTATCATACTTGAATGAATTCTTATCGTTTAACATTTGTAATAAAGATTCAATTTCCTCGATGCTTTGTTGGTTCAAATCAATCAGTTCCTTGATTTCCTGATTAATTATGTAAATATTCATTGCTTTATTATCTGATGTTATTGTCTCCTGGTTGAATTGCCCATGTTCATGTTCATGTTCTTGTGGGTTGTCTTTGTGATGATCAATGGTAACTGATTGTGTGTTCAAATTAGCTGATGATGGCGGAGACGAAGGTAACGATAACGATGATGGAGAAAGATCCAATATTCTGCTTAGTTCATTCTTTGATTTCTTCAAATCATCATCATTATCCAGTCCAAATGATACACTAGTGTAATTGTCAACATCGAATTCATCATCAACTATTGTTCCCTGTTGTTTGTCTCGTATTGGTGAATAGGTAGATTTAACAGGTGTGGAAGAACCGTCTAATTGTCTTGACAGGGACGAATTTCTGTTCAATCTTGGAGGTGATATCAAATCACGTTTGTTCACATTTGAATGCGACATTATTGATACCCTATATGTTGTTTTACGTGGTGAAATTACCATGTTTTAAAAAGGGTATGACTTATCACACTTATCAAATATACATTTACCAGTCAAATGTAAACACAGACAGATCAAAAAGAATCAAATGTATGTCACGTGACTAAATGATTTGGTGTAAAGATGTTTTACTTTTTTTTTGTCAATTTTTTTTTTTTTGTTTTTCGAAATTTTGAACTATTTTCGACTTTATCTGACGGATTGAAGTCAAATTAATACTTGTTTGTTAATCATAGGGGTAAACAGGATTTGCTTTATTTTTTGTCATTACTAATATCAATAAAATACAATGTCATCTATTGCCAGTTCCAGAAGTGCTCTCTTCAAGCATGGTGTTCCACCAAAGAGGGTGGTCACTCAATACAATGTCTTGAATCAAATTGCCAACTATCCAAACTCTGCATACCATTTACCTAACGTTAACAGATTAGAATTGACGTTTAAGAGAATGAACGCATACGGACACATGGGAGCTAGAAAATTCTGGGTGAACAATTTGAAAACTGTGAGTTTCCATAATCCTAATGTGGCCATTCAAGTGCAAAGAGTCGATTGTGCTACAAAAGATGAACAATTGAAGTGTCCATCTGTGTTGAAAGTGATCTTTGACAATGGTGAAAGCAAACAAATCGATTGTAAGAACAAGCACAGTGATGATATAATGGCTGAATTAGTGGAGGTTGCCAATGCTACAAAAGTGCCAGACTCTGAGATACCTTTAATGACTATAGAATCATATGAAGAGAGACTTGCGAAAACTAAGAAATAAATAAATAAATGAATGAATGAATGAATTGAATGAATGGATATATGGATCAATTCATGTGCTGGGTTTAGATGATTAAATTCCTTGCCGTTGTTACATATAATAAAATTTCAGTCTAATAGGAAAAACTAATCGATGAAAGGAAAAGGGAAAAAAACACTGAACTTCTAATGACAGTGTTTTGATTATCTATCAAGAATAATAGATACGCTACTACGATACGGTATAGTATCATGTTTTTTTTCCTTTTCTTTATTTGTCCTTCATCGTTTACTTACTTGGTTTAGACTACACTTGTACATATACAATATATAAATATCTATATATATAAAAATATATATTACGTTACTTTTGCATTATTTTAGAATTCAATAACCACCAACAAAATTTGTAGTAGTAAAAAAGAACCAATCTACGATATACTACCGCTAACATACCATGATGTAAATAACAATCAAAATCACGAAATAAACCCATCATAATCAAGAACAGTTTATTGTTTAATCTATTATACAATTTAATATTACCACTGTAAGTAATCTAATAGGAGGACGCCAAAAGAAAAAATACACACATTCAACGCAACGAAACGAAACGAAAGAGACACGTCCCAGTGCCCGTCACCACACATTAAAAAAAAAAATCAGACGAGTCGTCCTCAGTTCCTCGTTTAGCTTGTCCGTGTCTCGTATAAGTTTTTTTTTTGTGTTTTTGTTGGAACCATCTTTTTTCAAATCGTTTCCCTTTTTTAAAAAGTGGTCTTTTGATTCCTTTCCTTCATCTTGGTTGTTTTTTTTTCTTACTTCATTTTTGATCAAAGTTGCCTTTTCTTGTTATCGTATACCATAGCATAATATATCCATAGCCAGAAAAAAAACCATTCATCATGGGTGCTTTGCAAAGTTTATTCGAAGAATTACAGTATCTTGCAACTTATGCTCTTGATTTCTTCTTGAGTTTGACTACATTTCAAAAAATCTTTGTGATTTTATTCACACCATTCTTGTACTGTCAAGTTTGGCAATTACTTTACTCGTTCAGAAATGACAGAGCTCCATTAGTTCATTATTGGGTTCCATGGGTTGGTTCTGCTGTTGTTTACGGTATGCAACCTTATGAATTTTTCTCCAAATGTCAACAACAACACGGTGATTGTTTCGCTTTCATGTTGTTAGGTAAGGTGATGACTGTGTACTTGGGTCCAAAGGGTCATGAATTTGTGTTGAACGCTAAATTGTCTGATGTCTCCGCTGAGGATGCTTACACTCACTTGACCACTCCTGTGTTTGGTAAGGGTGTCATTTACGATTGTCCAAATTGGAAATTGATGGATCAAAAGAAATTCGCCAAGGTTGCCCTAACAAAGGAAAAATTCATCAGTTACGTTCCATTGATCAGAGCAGAGACATTGGCTTACGTCAACAACGATCCTCAATTCAAGGGGGACAAGGGTGATGTCAATGTGTTGAAATCACAACCAGAGATCACCATCTTCACTGCATCAAGATCATTGTTAGGTAAGGAGATGAGAGAAAAATTAAACACTGGTTTCGCTCAAATGTACAGTGATTTGGACAGAGGTTTCACTCCATTGAACTTTATCTTCTCCAATTTACCATTACCTTCTTACAGAAAGAGAGACATTGCCCATGAGACCATTGCCACTACGTATTTGTCCTTGATTCAAAAGAGAAGAGCTAACAATGACATTCAAGACAGAGACTTGATCGATGCCTTGATGAAGAGTTCCACTTACAAGGACGGTACTAAGATGACTGACAGAGAAATCGCTAACTTGTTGATCGGTGTGTTAATGGGTGGTCAACACACATCTGCTTCCACTTCGTCTTGGTTCTTGTTACATTTAGGTGAAAGACCAGAATTGCAAGATCAACTATACGAAGAAATCAAGTCTGTGTTGGGTGACAGAACTGAAGTCACTTATGAAGACTTGCAACATTTACCATTGGTGAACAACACAATCAGAGAGACTTTAAGAATGCACATGCCATTGCATTCCATCTTTAGAAAAGTTGTCAACCCATTACCAGTTCCAAACTCTAAGATGATTGTCCCTGCTGGCCATTACGTTATGGTGTCTCCAGGTTACGCTATGACTAACGAAGCTTACTTCCCTAACGCTGACAAGTTTGAACCACACAGATGGGACAACTTGGCTGGTGCAGGTGGTGGTTTCCAAGGTGATAAGAATGATGATAGTACCATCGATTACGGTTTCGGTAAGATTTCCAAGGGTGTTTCTTCTCCATACTTACCATTCGGTGGTGGTAGACACAGATGTATTGGTGAACAATTCGCATACGTTCAATTAGGTACTTTATTAGTCACCTTTATTCAAAACTTCAAGTGGACTTCTAAGGCTCCGGAAATTGATTTCCAATCCATGGTTACTTTACCAATAGAAAAGGATTCAATTATCCACTATGAAAAAAGACATGCTTAGATCATCCAATAGATACTACTACTAATCACCTTTTATTTATAAATCCCTTAATTTTTAATGAATTGTTTTAACTACAACGAAAATAGTGAAAAATAAAAACTCAAAAAAAAACACTTTTTAAGGATACAAAACATAATCATTGAATCTCTTTTCTTTTCTCTTTAAATCTCTTTTTTATTTTTGCTTATTTTATAATACGTGTATATTTTTTTTATTACAAAGCAGATCTTTGATAAACTTTACTTCTTTTTAAATATAATTTATTTGTTTATTAAAAAAAAAGAAATATAGTATAATATACAGTACAAAGGTAACTTTCCTCCATTAGGTTTTTTCATTTATCTATTTATTTTATTGATCTATCTATCGTTTAGAACTTGCAATTCACGTTCCATTCCACTCTTCCTCGATTCTTCATCTTTCTTCAATACTGATTTTATCTTATCAGTCAATTCATCGACTAGTTTACTAGACACTGAACAACAGTTCATAATCAATGCTGCGTCAATGTTCAATCCTCCACTTTTCAACATTTGACAGATTTCCTTGTTCTTATTCAATGTCAAAGTCATCGATCCAAGACTCAATTTCTCTTCTAATAAGTTAGAGTCGATCAAGATCAATTCATTGTTCAAATCACCTTTGACGTTTTCCTCGTTGTCATTTGGATTGTAGAATTGAAAAGTCACACAGATTGGAATGTGTAAAATGGACAATGGAGTCGGATCTCTTTGGTTAGTGTCAAATAAAATCACCTCGTCACCATCGATCTCTAAATCAGGTTTCCGGAAATGCATCAACGCAGTGATCACTGCGATACATGATATATCGATGAAATTCCCGTCAAAGTTTAAAAACTGTAAATCAGCTCTCACAGACCAACATTTAGCACCTGCAATGATACACAAACTCTCTAAGTCCAATGCATTTGATCTTCTCACTGCCTTTTCAATCAATCTTGATATTATAACTTCATCTGATGATTGTTTAGAGTTTGACGTTTGTCCACTTTCAAAGAATGGTGAACACAGAGCAGATATCTCTGTGGAAATTTGAAACACACCTTCAAATGGACGGTCTTCAAATGGTTTTATTATCTCTGCCGTCACCCGACATGCCACTTGGGTTTTACCCAGTTTCACTTCAACGTACCCGTAATCTGTTTGTGACACTTTGATGGAAATGTCTCTCATCTGTAACAACTTCCGTCCATCCAATCTTAAATTCTGTTTAAGGGCCTCCAGGACAAATTGCTTTTCATTATTGGATATATCATAATCACGAGGCATCTTGTTAGACTATTGATTAAGACGTGTTGAACGATCTTGTAATGATATCTAAAAAAAACAAAAGACCACCCATTGAAAAGTTTTGTATAAGTAACTCTTTCACATTATCTACATATCTTGGTGTTAATAAAATTTTAAAATACTCAAATATATGCGTCGATCGACGTAAGAATCGACCCTTTCATTAGCTAAGCTAACTTGTCGAGAAAAGTTGATGGCGAAAAGAAAAGAAAAGAAAAAGAACAAAAGGCACACTTTGTACGGATAGAACAAAAGACAAGACAATTCAATTCAATTCAGATACTACAACTGGGCCCAGTTAACACATCATCTACAATGTTATCTGCAAGATCATTAATCAAATTACCAACACATAGAGTCAGTTTGGCTGTTCCTGGCAAACAATTGGTGTCCACATCAATCAGATGTTTTAACTCTAACAACGGTGGAAATCAATTAAACTATTTCAATAGATCAAGATTACCAACAAACACAATAATAAGATTCGTCCCACAACAAACAGCATGGATCGTTGAAAGAATGGGTAAATTCAATAGAATTTTAGAACCTGGTTTAGCCATCTTAATGCCCGTTGTTGATAAGATTCAATACGTTCAATCATTGAAGGAAGTTGCCATTGAAGTTCCTTCTCAGAACACCATTACATCTGATAATGTCACTTTGGAAATGGATGGTGTTTTGTACTACAAGGTTGTTGACGCTTACAAGGCATCGTACGGTGTGGAGGATTCTCAATACGCCATCATTCAATTGGCTCAGACGACCATGAGATCTGAGATTGGTCAAATGTCGTTAGATCTGGTGTTGAGGGAGAGAACAGCATTGAACTTGAACATCACTACATCAATCAATGAAGCATCCAAGGATTGGGGTATTGAAGTGTTGAGATATGAGATCAGAGACATTAGACCTCCTATAAATGTTGTCAACTCTATGAACCAAGTTGTGGAGAAGGAAAGACAAAAGAGAGCCAACATTCTGGAATCTGAAGGTTTGAAGATCTCTGAAATCAATATCTCTGAAGCACACAAACAAACTGAAATCTTGAAATCTGAAGCTGAAATGAGTAAGAGAATCAATTTAGCTAAGGGTGAAGCTGAAGCTATCTTGTTGAAGGCTAAGGCAGATGCTAAGTCAATTGAATTGGTGGCTAATGCTATCAAGGAAACACCTGGTGGTAAGGATGCTGTGTCATTACAGGTTGCTGAAAAGTACGTTGGTGCATTCAGTAATTTGGCTAAGGAATCTAACACTGTTATCTTGCCAGCTAGCTTGGATAATTTACCAAAGATGATCGCCAGTGGTATGAATATCTACAATTCATTGTCTCCAAATGATGCAGCAAAGACTGTTACCGCTGGTGAAAGTTCATCAAATTCTGGAAAGCAATAGTGGTTGTAACAATCCTATCACTTTCATTGGAACTTTTTTGAACTACTTCTACTTTGTATATACGTGTATTATGAATCAAAAATAAAACTTTTTTAAGATAAATAAAAACATCTATAGTATATAGTAATGTACATATGCAAACTTGCTTTATTTCTTTTTAAAGAACATATCTAAAGCACCCTTGCCTGCTTGGACTTTCACACTTGATTTCTTGTTCTTGTTTGTAGGGGCAGATGCCTTTCTTTTCTTTGCGTTCCCGTTACCATTAGCACTGGTGAGAGAATCGTTTAGATTATTCAAGTTATCTTGAGCAATTCTATTTGCTTCTTCGGCGTTCTTAATGTCCTTGATAAATGTCTCCAATGGAGTGAAATCGTATTTGGCAAGTAACAAATCTAAATACCACTGGTTTATGTATGAACTGAGTAAATCGATAGATGTCTTTATTTTGTTTAATCTAGTTATCTCATCGGTTAATTTCACCGTTGTGTTTGAACCAGCAGGGACAACTAGTTTCACAGAGATTTTATCAGCAAGAGATTTAGGTAATTGGTCTGCGATCTTTGCCACCTTCCCTTGTAAAAAACTGATTATCTTGTCTTGAGACACTTTGTAGAATGTTTCATCGTTTTCTTCGATGGTTTCACAGATCTTGGATAATGCCGGTTTGAAATCAAACTCTAACTGGATCAAATTTGCCAGTAACGAGGATTCTTCAAATTGTTCATACAAATCATCGTACGCAGAGATTCTTCGTCTTTCCTTTTTCAAAGACTCAAGAAAAAACTGAAGAAGGAAATACAATAAATTGAATTCAGTGGCAACGTATATCTCTGGCTGATTACCGATGATTAAACCAGGTAGCTTTGATTCAACGTCAAATGGAGACAGAAGTATGGACTTTAATGGTTTTGAATCCTTTGTCAGTCTTTGTTTGTCATTGTAAGAGTCCTTAAAGTTTATCTTATTCAATTCGTATAGCTTGGATGGTTCTGTGTCGTTTATAAGAAATTCAGTTTCATTACCTGTCACTGGATGGGTTTGTTTTATTCTCTTGAAATAAGACGTTGGTGATGAAGTCTTTGGTAGTACTATCACCCTTAATTTTTCCGGGTCTATCTTTCTGAGTATATCACCTGTTGACATCACTGGATATGGTTATATTGGTTATTGACTTCTATTGGAAATGTATTTACTCATGAAATGTTTATACTCATGAAATGACATTTCACCGTTTGATCGTGTCTTTCTTTATTAACGCGTTTTGTAATTTAATAGTGCAATTTTTGGATTTTGAATGTCCCTCCCATCGCTCTGCTCTCTCTTTTGTATTTTTTTTGTCTGAAGGACTCTTTCAAGTCAATTTAAAAATTGATTGGTACCACCAACTGGGGTTTCAATCGGATGAGAACAATACTGCTGACAATACCGATAACAATAACTTCCAAGTCATATATGTTTTCCCTATTTAGTGTGTGCTCATCACTGAGTCGTGCTCAAAGGGCGGTGTTTGGTCAACAATTTGCCGCAGCTTTCATAGGAACCAAAGCTGGAAAACCCGATGATTTATTGTCCTTTTTACAAATTGTCAATGAGAAGGCTCCATTAGGACCAGGAAGTGCTCAAACTAAGAGGTTTGCCACAGAGGGGTCTATCATCAATAAATTTCTGGAACTTTCAAACACTGAGACACAGTTTGCACTTTCATCGAATGATCAACAAGAATGGTTAAATTTACACAAGAAACAAAGTATGTTAGACCTTCCTCCCTTGCCCAAGAATTTAGACTCTATCAAGGTGAAACAGTACATACGGGAATTGAGTGAACTTAAAACTAGGGGACATTCAATCAAACAAGGGTTTGTCCGAAACACATACATGGAAATAGTGAGGGCAGGTGCCGTCTTTGATTTAGAGTCTTACAATATCATTTTGTCCTTTTTAAGTACCAAATACGATTTCATAAACATCAAGGAGGTATTGAATACATTATACAAACAGGGGATAAAGCCCAATATAGAGACATTCAACATTTTAATGTTCCATTTGATTAATTCCAAACATCGGCATAGGAATGCGATGTTTCAAGCGTATTTACAACAAATGGATACCTTTAACATCGAACCAAACGTCACCACTTGGTACATCATGTTAATCTTTTCCAATATCAAGAAAGGTACTCTCTTGCAGAAGATGAAACAACGAGAGATTCCCTTGACACCAGTGATAACGGAAGTGATTGAATATGAGTACAATAACGACCGTTTATCAGGTGAAGAACTTTTGCCGTATTTACGAAAGAAAGACATTGAAATAACAGATGAGATTTTAACGGTGATTGTGAAGTTATTATTGAGAGATGATAATCTTGAAATGGTGTTTTCTACAATAGACACAATTGTTCCGGCTGAGTTGGAACAGGTTCCAGCTCATGTGATTGTCAATGTCGTCAGTTATTTCGCCCAAAAAAACCAGCAATACTTTGCCATTGCCGTGTTAAATTACTTCAGTAGCAAATACAATGATTCTAGAAAAATTTTCAAGGCATATGCAGTGTTGGTGGAATCATTGGCCAATGCACCATACTTCCCCACTTGGAATATTTTAGTGAGGAAACTATTCCTTGACGCTAGAACTGATTTGAAAGGTGCTTCAATGGTCAGTTTCAGTGTTCGCTTGAAGATCAATGAAATGGCTGAATACCATGGTTGTAGGCGGTTTGCCATTGATAAGATCAGCGTCTCGGAAGCCAGAGATGTGTCAAAAGTGTTTGAAGGATTGATCTGGAAGAACAACGTTCCTATTTTGAATTTAAACGCTAACACACCAGAATTTATCGAAGCAGCCAAATACATGGGTGCAAAATTGGAATAGAGATTTTTGTATCTCTCGTGATTACTCAATTATGTATATATATATATATATATATATGTGTGTGTGTGTGTGTGTATATATCTTTTTTGTATTAATGTACTTACCGTTCAACGTTATATAATCATTAGGTACATGTGCGTCGATCGACTCTCACCATTTAATCTCTTGCCGTCGCTCTTAAAGGCGAAAATGCCAAAAAAAAAAGTCAAAACAAATTTAGATCAAAAAGTTGGTGTTACGAAATAAGAAGAGAAGACGTTGAATCGGGGGGGGGGGAACAGATACATGTACAATCTGCGTCAATAATTCATCAATTAATAATTTTACAGTGAAATTGGATTCGGAAGATTCTGGTACATTAGGAGTGCAAAAGACAACGGTGTGACAATTTTCTCCATACAGGAAAAAATACAATAAAAGCAAGTACAGCCATTACCTCCTTTCAACACCCCCCCCTCCCTAAATTAAACGATCGATTGCAGTACTTTGATAACCGCACATAAGGTAGTAGTTGAATAAACAGATGGACAACTCTCAATTTGGTGGAGGTTCAAGACCTGGGTTTCCCAATGGTGGGGTCCAGAGATTCAATGGTGAATATGCCACTACACAACCTTCTAATCAACTTCAAAGTACACCTATAACAAAGGAATACACATTACCTGGTATCATGCAATATTTACAATCACAATTCACATTAATTGAGAAGAATAGAATGATCAATGATTTGGAAAAATCGTCATTGAAGTTGAAAATAGTGGAATTGGAAAATGAGAGAAATTCATTGAAATTGCAAAATGACAAACTTACTGGACGCATATCAGAATTGGAAAAGAAACTACAAGATCAAGAGGGCAAGAAAACAACAGGTACAGAATCATCAACATCATCTTCAACGCCAACTAGTTTATTGATGAGCCTCACTGGTGGTGGTAATTCAAAGAGTAAAAAAAGTCGAAACAACACATCAAATGGTTCCACCAATGCTGACGTTAACGATGGTGATGAAATCAATGACGATGAATTGCTCTCGGAGATTAACACCATTGACATTTCAAAGTTATTAAAGGCTAGACAATTTTTGAAAACTGCCACCAGTGAGATTATGTGCTTGTTGAAATCCCCAAGTTTAGAACTCACCGATCCTTTGCATTTGAACTCTAAGGACTACTTTACATCAGACTCCTACTCTAGTGAGTTGAAAGAACGTGCTGTTTCAAGTGACAACAACTCGGAGTATGTCAACATGGATATATCATTGGCACCACCTTTTGAGAGAAGTGCAAAGTTGTCTAAGGAATTGGAATTGGATACTACCACTAATACTTCTAGTAGTGGTAATGCTGAGGAAAGTGACGCTGATACCATAATCGAATCAGACGATGATGAATCAAAGGATTATGAAAAACAACAAAAGAAGAAACTAGTCAAAATCTTACAACGAACTAACAACAATTCTAAAACTACTTCAGATACAGATTCCACAATTGCAAATGGACATCATTCAAACAACACCAACAAACACATCATCAACATGATTTTCACACCAACAATATGTAAAATTATAAATCAACTGTTGATCTGTTATTCCTCTGAGAGAAACTTGATCAAAATTTGGTGCAATGTGACCGACGAAAGATTGTTAAAGTGTACAATCAACCTGCCTGAGGATTTCTTTGAGGTGAAGGATATTCTGGCAACCAAGGAATATTTGGTTGTCACTGGAGAGAATATCATTTTAATTTATTCATTGACAGGTAAAGCTAAAGAGATATCATCACCATTGGTGCAATACACAGATTTTGAAACGCCATTGAAGAGCATCGATGTCATTGACAAGCTTCTTTTACTTAACTATGGTTCATGTATTGAAATTTTACAACTTGACTTACAAGGTAAAAAGTTTTCCCCATACTTTTCCGCTGATTACAGTACTGGTGATATCATATCATCCAAATTTGTGTCTACTGATGGAATAACGTCCAAGAAAATTGTCCTATTGACAACGAGCTCGTTGATGTTCCAAAAAATTAACAGATCTTTGACCAAAGCTGACAGCGAAGATGCAAATGTGAACAATGGCAAAGACGTACAGGTTGTTACATTGAGTAACTTTAATGACAAATCACACGAATATTTGTTAACATCAACAGGCTTGTTCATAAATTTTGTTCATGGGTTGTTTGTGATGAGCTTTAACGATTTGAGCGCATTTCAACGTGTTCCATTGAAGGAGACACGTATATCTAACATCAGATTAGGCTCATCTCCTGATGATGGATCTCTGTTCTTTGTTCAAGTTAACCATTCTACTATTCACGTTTTCAAAATTCCTGAAACAGGAAGCATTTTAAATATCAAGAGCCTTGACGATGTCAATTCTGCATCAGATTGGTGTTGTTTGGGTTCTTCAGGTTCTGAAACCTTTGTGGCGACTGGATCACCTACAGGTGTTGAACTTAATAGTATTTAGTTGCACTATGTTTATTAGTTTATATTTTTTATTTTACTTGTCTGTTATCTTGTCTTTTTAACTTCATTTGCATTAATTATTTTCCCTTTGTTTTATTGTGTTTCTATTTTTTTTTTTGTTTTGATGACTACATGTTCATTTTCGAATATTTTAATTTGTGATTAATTGTGTTCTTATTGTTTAATTGCTGTTATTTTCTACAAATAATAAATGGTTCATTAGGAAAAACTGATTGACTGTTACTCTTACTCTTACTCTTTGCTTTTTAATACTAGTAGTTATTCTAAGCGCACTGTAAAAAAAGAAGAGGTTAAAGGGGGTAGCATTTTTGTGTCCCTTTTCCTTGTTGTCAATGTTCATTATGTGTTCATAAGTTGAATAAGTACCATAATATAATAACACGGCAAATCATGATAATCAGATACACCGTGTTAAAAAAATCTTTAACTGGAATGTTTTTCCTGTTTTTTTCACTTTTGTTGTTGTACTCTGACTATCTATTATGTTGCACTTTTTTCTCAAACAGGTTTGAAACAAATGACGTTAAGGTGACAATGGATACGTACCATATGTTCAGAAACTCTTCTTTATTGACTCAAAAAGCAATGGAACTGAAACGGTTTCAACATTTGTACCATGATCTAGTCGGTATTGACCCTGGTTTCTCTGTGGGGAACTTCTACAGACTAAACAATAAAACAACAACTGAGAAAGGGATATTGAAAACAAACAACATAGACAACGATGGTACGACTACTTCCCACAGCAATGAGGGTGATATTGAGTTAGATAAATCAAGGATTTACCTTTTGCCTCCTATGCCATATTTGGATTTGCTCAGTACTGGTCCTGTATTTATGGAAAATGGTAATGTGAGGTTGACATGTACTACTTTATTCCTTGGGATTCAATGCAAGATAAAGGGAACAATTAAAGCAGAAAAGCCATATTTAGCTAATACTCACATTGATAATGCTGGATCAGAAAGAATTTCATTGATTGTTTCAAGAAAGAGCATTTGGTACTTGCTCAAACAAGGTAACCAAAAACGAGATTATGAAAAGGCATCAAATAATCCCTTCTTGAATGAAAATGCTAATTCTATCAGACTATTGACAAATTATTTGTTCTTACTTGGTAATGATGGAATTGATATTGACTTATGTGACAATAATAATAATAATAATAATAACAATCATGGTAAACATAAACGTTCAAAGCATTTGAATTTGGATATTGCTCAACAATCATTTGATAGATACAACAAGATTCAGCAATATGTCACGAAGATGTTTGAATTGATGTTTTTAAGGGTTATTAGTTTCATTCTCCTCTCTGTATCACTGTTATTGTTGTTTTTATGGTTTATTGTGATCAATTCTGTGTTGGTGGTTTTCTTCCAATCATCGTCACCTAATGTCTCTGAAGACAGAGAGAAGGTGGATGAAGCATTGATCTCTGCTGAAGATAGACTGATGGAGTACTTGATTAAATTACAGAAGGTCAAACGGGTCAAGTTCTCAGATGATGAGCCAGAGACGAATAACTTGAAAGACAGCCAAAAGAATAAATCTAAAGATGGAGTACCAGGTTCACCATTAATCGCCGGCCCTCATATTTCACATCCACCTTCTAGTATAAAACTGTTGCTAGAAGAATTGGATGCTTATAGGGTTTACAATGATGATAACTTACTGATAAAGAGTAAACTTGTCTATGGATTGTGTGTTGCTAATTTCTTAACTACTTATGTTGTTTACTTTGTGGTGTTGTTGTTGACTCAACAACTGATCGATGACTGTTTTGGAAGGCTGTTTGAAAGTTCACTGAGTAGTAAGTCTACTATTACTGGTGCTAGTAGTGCAAGTTCTGGTAGTGAAAATGGCCATGATCATGAAATTGAAGAAGATAAGTACAGCATAGTAGGTGGATTCAACAACACTAGAGGTTCAATTGGTGTTGATTCATTGAACAATATGTTAGATGGTTTTGGAATTATAGTCAATGCATTGATATTTGGTTGTTTGCATTTGATCCATGCTCTCGTGTGCTATTTATCTGCCATTACAATATGAAGAAGTAAATTCGATAGAACTGTGGTTATATTTATTCATACATGAACCTCATCGGAAGTTTTGCGAAGGGTTCATTGTTTCCTTTGTTTAATTTTTTGCTTAGTCTCACTCTTGACGGATGTACAAACAAACTAAAAGGATAGCCGTGACACCAGTTGAGACTTATTACAAAATGGATATAGCACTATAAGTATCAGAGAAAAAAAATCATCAGCCATTTTGAATACAGGTGGTTTTGGCAGATGAATTGTGGATGCTAACCAATGTGAGTTTGTTAAAAGATAATCAATCTGTGTGGACTTCCAAACTATCCGTTACAATTAATAAAAAAAAACTCAGCCAAGGTTTACAGACATCAAGCAGACTTTCCATTATGACTGAAAGAGAAAAATGAGCAGACGAACTGAACTGAATTGAACTGAACTAAACTGAACGGAACAGACTGCAGGTGCTCGTAAATAAGGTTAATTTAAGTTGGCTCTAGTCTGTTTTGGAAGGTCTGTGACACAACAATGTCCGATAAATTCGAGACCCCCAGCGGTTTTTTTCTGTTTTCCGCTTTTTATTGTTATCTTTCCCATCAGTTCATTTGGTTTTTTTTTAAGAAATACACAGACGTTTGTAGGTGTGGGTCATGTTTAATGGGTATTATTATAAGGTGGTAGTTAAAACTGGCAATAAATAATAAACATTGAAAAACTTCCTTGTTGTCGTTCATCTCCCAATACGGAGAATACATTTTACCATTGTACTATGGTATATATATGTATATCCTTTCCTTCTTTTGATGGGTTTGATTTTCCATCTATTAACCGAATTCATTCGTTTTAATTGAATTGTGTTTTTTCTTTTTTTTTCCTTTTCCTTTCACTTCCTTTAAATTATACTAATCAATTTGTTTCTCAATAAATATTATTTATTATTAGATACCAAAAAAAAACAAAGCAAAAAAAAAAGAAGATGAGAACTACTTCATTATTAGCATTTGTCCCAGCTACCATTGCCCGTGCCATTCCATACGCTAACCCAGTGGCATTTGCCGAGGCTTTAGCATTACAACATGGTTCTGAATTCGCCAACACTATGGGTGAAATTACTTTCTTGTATCCAGATGCCAGAGAATGGAGTGAAGAAGCTGAAACTATTGCCCCATGTGGTTCATATCAAAAGGTCAACAATGACAACAGAACTGATTTCCCGTTGGATGACGGTTTCGTTGCATTAATCGCTAAGACTCAAAGTGCCTGGTCAGTGTCATTGAAGATCACTTACGATGAAAACCCAGATGAAAACTCAGATTTCCAAGAATGGGCCAGTGGAAATGTCACCAATGAATTGTCCATCGGTCACACATGTTACTACATGCCAGATATGCCATCTAAGATCAACTCTGGTGATTATGGTACCATTCAATTAGAGTACATGGCTATGGAAGACGATTCAAACGTCACCCATTATGCCTGTGCAGATGTTCAATTTGTGGAAGAATCTGTGTTTAAAACGTCTGATTTAGCATTGTCTTGTTTCAATGCCACTGATAACGATTTTTACTCTTACTCAGACTACGGTGATGAAACCAGTTCTGCTGAAGCTGAAGCTGACACAAAGACCGACGCTTCTTCTGCCACTGCCACTGCCACTGGTTCCAAGACTGCTACAAGTTCCGCTGCTAAGGCAACATCATCTAGTTCTTCATCCAAGGGTGCCGCTGCTGTCATCAGTATTGCATCTACTGTTGGTTTAGGTGCCATTGCTGCCTTTGTCTTCAACTTTATGTAAATAAGATAGAGTCTTATAAAAAATTCGATCTACTTCTTGTATCACGTTTGTTGTTTTTTTTTATTTTTGTTTTTATTAGTTCTTCTTCTTTTTATTTCCATTCTTATACTTTAATACGGACTACATAAATATATCCACTGATAGTCCATATGTTTTATTATCCCTTTATTTTTTATTTTCCATTACCGATTTTATTGTGTAATTAACAAAAGCTGTCTATCTGTCTGTCTACATGTTTAAAAATAATCAATTATGTAATCAACAGGTCCCATTAAGTAACACATTACGTAACAGTAAATTTTTCAAAAAAAAAAATTTTTTTCATCTTCGCTCTGGCTGGTGTGTAATCAAAAAAAAATTTGAAATTGAAGGAAAATGATAGGGAATTACAATAACATTAGGTAAATGGATGGGTTAAATTGTGAGAGAAGTGGAGTTACTTGATCGTTTCCGTTTTATCATTTTTTTCAGTTTTTTTGTTTCTTTTTTTACAATTTATCTGATACTTTTCACCTTTCTTTGTCTGAGCAGAATCATTTTAAACAAGAAAAGAAAAGAAAAGAAAAGACAACATGATGTTTGCAAAGTTACCAACTTTCACTGGGTTGAGAAACTTGGCACGTTGTGGTCAAACTCAAGTGCCAAATTTGAGATTGGCTGCCACTGCCATGGCTAATAAACGTTTCTTCCATTCATCTCCAATTGCTAAGACATACGAGGAAGAGAAGGTCATCATTGATGAATTGTCTGGTAATTTAACCGATGAAGATATCATCAGATCTAGAAAGATGAGAAACATCGGTATCTCTGCTCACATTGATTCCGGTAAGACCACCTTCACAGAAAGAGTGTTGTACTACACCGGTAGAATCAAGGCCATTCACGATGTCAGAGGTCGTGACGGTGTCGGTGCTAAGATGGATCACATGGATTTGGAAAGAGAAAAGGGTATCACCATTCAATCTGCTGCCACGTACTGTTCATGGGAGAAGGAAAATCAAGCATACCATTTCAATTTGATTGATACCCCAGGTCACATTGATTTCACCATTGAAGTGGAAAGAGCATTGAGAGTGTTGGATGGTGCTGTGTTGGTGGTGTGTGCCGTTGCCGGTGTGCAATCACAAACTGTCACTGTGGATCGTCAAATGAAGAGATACAATGTTCCAAGAATCACCTTCATCAACAAGATGGATAGAATGGGTGCCAACCCTTGGAGAGCCATTGATCAAATCAATTCCAAATTGAAGATGGCTGCTGCTGCCATTCAAGTGCCAATTGGTGCTGAAAAGGACCTTGCCGGTGTGGTTAACATCATCGACAAGCAATGTGTGTACTTTGAAGGTTCTCAAGGTGAAAAATTGAGAATCGAACAAGAGATCCCAGCTGATTTGAAGGAATTAGTTGAGGAGAAAAGAGCCACTTTGATTGAAACCTTGGCCGATGTCGATGATGAAATCGCTGAATGTTTCATTGAAGAAATTGAACCAACCGTGGAACAAATTAAAGGTGCCATCAGAAGAGCCACCATTGCTAGAAAATTCACTCCTGTGTTGATGGGTTCTGCATTGGCTAACAGAGGTATTCAACCTGTGTTGGATGCTGTGTGTGATTACTTGCCAAACCCATCTGAAATCTTGAACACTGCATTGGATATCTCCAAGGATGAGACTCCAGTTAATTTAGTGCCATCTGCTGTGTTGCCAACTGTCGCTCTTGCCTTCAAATTGGAAGAAGGTAAGTACGGTCAATTGACTTATCTACGTATCTACCAAGGTAAATTGAGAAAGGGTACCATCATCACCCACGTTAAATCAGGTAAGAAGGTCAAGGTTGCTAGATTAGTTCGTATGCACTCCAACGATATGGAAGATGTCGATGAAGTTGGTGCTGGTGAAATCTGTGCTACTTTCGGTATCGACTGTGCCTCCGGTGACACCTTCACCGATGGTCAAGTCAACTACTCCATGTCGTCTATGTTTGTGCCAGACGCCGTTGTGTCATTGGCTATCACTCCAAAGACTAAGGATGCTGCTAACTTCTCCAAGGCTGTTAACAGATTCCAAAAGGAAGATCCAACGTTCCGTGTTCACTACGATAAGGACTCTAAGGAGACTATCATCAGTGGTATGGGTGAATTGCATTTAGAAATTTACGTGGAAAGAATGAAGAGAGAGTACAATGTTGAATGTACCGTTGGTAGACCAAGAGTCTCCTACAGAGAATCCGTGTTGGGTTCCACCACTTTTGACTACACCCACAAGAAACAATCTGGTGGTGCTGGTCAATTCGCCAAGGTTATGGGTTCATTTGAAGCCACTGCTAATGCTGATCCTGCTGAAATCGGTGTTATTCCAGGTGAAGATTTCAAATTCAGGAACCACTTCCAAACTAAGATTGTCGGTGGTAAGATTTCTGAAAAATTCTTGTTTGCTTGTCAAAAGGGTTTCGAAGACTGTTGTGAAAAGGGTCCATTGACTGGTTCTAGAGTTTTGGGTGTTCACATGATTGTCGATGATGGTGCCACCCACGTTGTCGATTCCTCTGAACTTGCCTTCAGAACCGCCACCCATCAAGCTTTCAGACAAGCATTCATGAACGCTCAACCAGTTATCTTGGAACCAATCATGAACGTTGTCATCACTGCTCCAATGGAATTCCAAGGTAATGTCATTGGTTTAGTGAACAAGTTACAAGGTATCATCCATGACACTGAAAACAATGCTGAAGAATTCACAATCACTTCAGATTGTTCATTGAACAACTTGTTCGGTATTGCTTCTTCCTTAAGAGCTGTCACTCAAGGTAAGGGTGAATTCACTATGGAATTCAAGGAATATCAACCAACCCCACCACAATTACAAAAGCAATTAATCGAAGAATACCAAAAGAGACATAAGGAATAAATTAAATTAAATTAAACTGATCTCTATCTAGAATTGGTTTTTTTTTTTTTTTTTTTCAGTTCCATTTTGTCTTTCTTATATATATTTATTATTCTATCTATACATAATTCTTTTTTAAAACCTTGTTTATAGTATTAACAATCAAAGTGTTTCTTTTTTTACAAGTCTCAAAATTGATTTTTTTGTAAGTTTCATTAAAGATTTTTATATAAAAAGAAAATACAAGTGAAAAAAAAAGAGACAAATACAGAGTTAAAAAAAGAATTAGGTTCATTAGTAACCTTTTTTTTTCTAGATTTTTATTTTTTTTTCTATTTTATTAATTAAGTAAACGAAGAAATTCGAAATGGAAAATTCAAATTTGGTTTGGCGGTATTATTATTATTATTATCGATTAATGTGTATAGTGGTGGTAAGCGTAGATGAAGTATGGGGACAGGTAGGGGCAAGGAACAAAGAACATGGGACGAGTAAGGATGGGGACATGTAATTTAACTCTTTGGAACAGATTGTAGTTGAATCTTCCCGGATTCAACCCAAGTTGGGTCAACTAGTTTCTCCTTGGCGGCGTACAGGTACTTGTAAGAGGCCTTAATGGTACCTTCAGACACACCAGTCTTTTCAGAAATCTTTGGCAAAGTGATTTGCAACTTAAACACAGACGTGGTAAAGTAAATCACAGTGGCAGCGATGGTAGTTGGAGATCTACCTTCCAACACACCAACTTCCTTTAATTTACGTGCAATGTACTGAGCAGAACTGGTGATTTGTGGAGTCAACCCCAAGTGAGAACAGAATCTACCAACCAAATCCTCTGGATTAGTTTGAGTGGTGGAGATGTTATCGTTTTGGTAAGTGATGACACCACCTTGTTCCGCGTTCTTTCTTTGAATGATTTGATTGATAATCTTAAACACTTTCCCAATTTCCTTCCGAGGAACATTAGTCAATGCCCAGATTTCCTTGAAAGACCGAGGAGCGTTAGCCTTTCGGCAACCTAAAAAGATAGCACCTGCCATGATACTCTCTTGAGATTTTCCTCTCAACAGTTTATCATCGTACACAAGTTTATACACCTCCTTGGCACCGTCTTGCACAACTTTTGGAAGTTGATACCCATCACACATCTGAGTGATTCTGGCAAATGCAGTTTGCAACGCTTGATCTCTCTTGTCAATCAAAGACCGACCCTGGGTTCTGTTCAACTCTCTAGCGACTCTACCACCGTCAGCTGATGTGGAAATGACAGTTGACAATTGGTCAGAGTCTAGAATGGAATTTGTAGCTTCACCCACACGGGAAGGATCATCACCGTTTTGATCATCGTTATTGAATGTTCTCCATTCTGACCTTGTGTCAATGATTCTATCACATAAAACCAATCCACACAAAGCACAGACAATGTCACCTTCACTGTGTCTTTCAATCAACTCAGGAGGATACACTTTACATTCAGGGCATGCTAACGTGACGTTTAAATTCACACCTCTGAACGGACGAGCATCTGTTGACGAAGGCATTCTTTTTGACAAAGTTTGGAAGAAAAACAAAGAGAACACCGGGATCACGGATAATAGATGATGGTACCGGGAAGCAAATTCAAAGAGAAAAAGAAGGGCAAACAGGGTATGATTGTGTTGACTAATTGTGTTCTTTTTCTTATGTCTTGTGTGCCTCAATTTTGCTTTTTTATCTACAAAGGGCGAAAAAAGGAAAAAAAAAAACAAGTTTTTCCATATGGTGCACGGGTGTTGTGGTTTTACAATTGTTACCCGGCTTTTGATTATTATTTTTTGGCATGTGACTTTCTTTTACTATTTATTTATATATCAGTATTTACATCATTGCATTGGATGGATTTTATCATAATAATTTATTGTAATATTTGTAATATTATATAGTTAAAAAAGTAATTGGAGCAAATAAATAAAAGTCATGACTAACATAAACAAGAAAGCAAGTTATTACTAAAAGAAAGAAAGAAAAAAAATAAAAAAAAACAAATTAAACATAATTAAGAGGAAATAAACATAGTAAACTAAACTAGACAAGACAACACAAGACAAGATTGAATGTAGATTAAATTGATATATAAGGAAAGGAAAGGAAAGGAAAGGAAAGGAAATCTTTTTTTTTTATTTTGATTTCAAAGAAAACATTAAAAAGAGGGAAAAATCAAGCTTCAGATAACTTTGAAGCATTAGACTTTGCAAGTTCAACCTTGTTACCTCCAAGGATATCTTCGATGGTTTCATCAGTACCAGCCAAATCCTTCTCGAGGGATGTAGTTTCCTCAATTTTAGTCAACATCACAGGCAATGCAATCACTAGAGATCCAGCCAAGATACCCCAAGAACTGGCAAACAATGTAGTGTATGATTTTTTATCGTTATCCAATGACCAAGCAATGGCGGCACCGGCTGATTGTAAACCCTTATAGTAACCTGCATAGATGGCCAATTTTCTAGAAGAGTTGGTCAATGCACCCATGACCCAATAGGCATAACATTGCCAGATGGAATCAAAGAATCCATAAAACATGTACAAAAACATAGGACCAATGTATCTACCCTCTTTAAAGTCAATTGGTGGATCAAGGACAGTGTCTCTTTGATGGTTCTTGTTAAACATTTGACCACAACCCCAGATAATGTGGGTGCAACAGAAAACGACAACCCAACCAATGAGACCTCTTCTCTTTCTAGAGAATCCTCTGTAATCCAAGATACAACCAATAAACAAAGCACCAACCATTTGCATCAACCAAAACAACAATGAATTCAATGATCTAGTTCTAATGTTGAAATTAGTAGTGTTGAAATCAGATTGTTCATAAGTGTAAAACCAATTAGATGAGAAAAACATTGGAAACAAAAACAAAATAAATGGCTCCTTAATCATTGTACGAAACAAAAGAATCATTTCAGTTTTAAATGTTGGATGCTTTTGATGGATAATCTTGGATCCATCAGTTCTTCTCACCTTATTCACTGGCATTAAAAAGAAAGCCAACACAAATCCGAAAATAGTCAACACTAAAAATGCCACATATGTACCATCAGCGACAGCGTTACTGTTTTGCTTATGCAAGTTTTGACCCAATGGGATAAGAGATCCAATGACACCACCCATGTTAAAGATAGCCCAAAACAAAAACACATATCTTCCCTTGTCTTGTTCCGTTGGATAAGACATGTAAAGAGTACCAGCAGCTGCCCAAAGAGTGGCAGCAGTGATACCCAACCAAGCACCGGCAAAAATGATAAATCCTTCATTTTCAGAATGTTTATAACATAAAAATGATGCAATGTAAATGGAGTAACCAGACCCACCAAACATAAGAGAATATCTTGCACCTAAATTGTTCATAATGGTACCAGAGAAGAAACCAATTGTGGCAAATGTACAGTTCAATGCAATGTTAGCTCTGTTAGCTAATCTAGCATCCTTTAAACCGGCACCACCTAATCCAGACAATGCATTAAACATACCAGGACACATAAAACACACAAAACTAACCATAACCACTTGCACTAAACCAGATGAATAAGGTTCAGCCTTTGGGAACAATCTCTTATTGTACCATTTGGATTCATCGTAATCAGGATCAATGACAGCAGTTTCACGGTTGATTGTACCATCGTCAGAAGGTTGAGATAACACTTCTTCATCAGCTAATTTTTTTTCAGCGACAACGTCAACGTCACTCATTGGAATTGGAATTTTATTTGTTTGTTTGTTTGTTTGTTTCGTAATTTGGATTGTTGATTGTTTTTTTTTTTTTTTTTCAAAATTGATCTTTTTTATTCTTTATCTTTTTAAAACAGACAGAAAGAAAAAGGTTTTATTTAAATTCTGACTAAACTTTCTTTTTTCTTTCTTTCTCGAATCAATGATCAACTAAAATGAAAAGTAAAAGAGTAAAATGGTGTTTATAAAAGTAATATTTGTTAATACTTAGAAAAAGAAAAAACAAAACAAAACAAAAATAAAATATATAAAGATATAATTGAAAGTGATGACTTTGTGTTTTTTTTAAAAGGGAAAAGGAAGTTAATTTATATAGCAAAAAAAATAAAGTCAAAAAAAAAAAAAAGAGTAAACCGAAATACTATTTCAAAAAGAAAGAACAAACTCCTAAACCGAATTCAAAAGATTAAAAGTAAGTATAATGAAGTAATGAATAAATGAATAGATGACAATAGTAAATAATAGATGTATATTTTTGTGGAGGGGAGATAAGAGAAATAAGTAAAAAAAAAATTAAAAAAAATTGGACGTTTGTATGTTTGTTGCAAATGGTACATTCTGTTGATTGATTTATTTATTGATTGATTGATTGATTGATTGATTGATTGATAATATTGATTGGTAAATAATAAAAATAATTTTAATTTTGATAAATAATAATTTTGTTTGAATGAGCGGATGGCATGGGGGGGATGGCATGGCATGGATTAATGAATGAACGATAGCGCGGTGGTAAAGTATACGAGAGACCGGACACGGCGTACAACATACGGTGGGGGAGGATGGGGGTGTATCTTTTATTAAAAAATAGTGTATCTTTAAATAGGGGGTGTACGATTGCTTCGTCAGTCTTAGATCTCCGCTCTGGTCTGGGTCCTCCCTTCCCCCCCCCCACGAATTTTACACCGCAACGATTGTCTTTTTCTCGCCAGTGCCTGTTAGCCTTTTAACCTGTTAACCTTGTTGGCCAGTTGCCACTTCTCTCCCCCTCCCTCTTCTTGGTATGGATTAACCTCTCGCATTAATTATATTTTTTTGCGTTGTTTGAAACGGAACATTTTTTTTGTTCCTTTATTAAATCTTTAACTCATTAAGCATCTTTTTTGTTTCACATTTTTGGGTTTTACATTTCATTTCATTTCATAGGTGTAGGGGTAGAGATTATCATATCAAAATAAAAGACAAAACAAAACAAAAAACAAGGTTTTATCAATTGTAGATTATGGCCAATGGTACTTCTTTTTTGTTTTTTTTCTATGTAAGTGAAATTTTTTAACGTGTTATATGAATAAAAGAACAAAAATAACAAAAGCAGAAAAAAGTAGAACCACTTAAACAATACAATACAACCTAACCCTTTAATCCATTGACATATATATCTCCATAGGCTATATTACTCAAGAAGATGACAATTTTTTATTTAATTTACTTAATTTTTAATATCAGTCATATGTTTTTTTACCCTCTCACTGACTAAGTTATTTCATTCATCCACCATCCATCATCCATCATCCATCATCCATTCAATCAATCACTTGACTTGAACTTGTCTGTGTCAATGTATCGTCCATACTGATAACAAATAGGGAAATGGCTCTAATGTGGGGAAATTATTATTTGTTGTTGTTGTTGTTGTTGTTACGCGATAAGAACAATTGAAAGAAATTGGGTGAATGTTGCAATGTTACATTAGCAATGTTCCAACTACAACATTCTGCAACGTCACATATGGTACCTTGTTCGGGGAAATCACTTATCAGTTTATTTATTAGTTTTACGTTTTACAATTCAATTTATTGTTCATTGTTGAATGATTGATAAGTGTATTTTACCTGTTTCCGATACTTTTTATTTTTTTTTTGTTTAATTTAACAACTAACACCTAACAACTAACACTAAGACTACACTAACACCACCGTGACATGACAAAAACGGTATTTCTCAAAATTATTTGATTTTTTTTAGCCTACGTAAAGTACAAGTACAAGTACAGTACAGTACAGTACAGTACAGTCAGTCATTCAAAATAAAATGTATTCAATTAAATGTTGTACAATAATAAATTAATGTTTATGTAACTAACTACCCTTCAAGTGAGTAACCAAGATTCTTATCTTTCATGTCAAGCGCAATCTGCTTCAACCGATCACTCAACACTTTCATCGTTGCATTAACGGGTTTAAAATCATTGATCCATTCATTGACACCATGTTGTAAAATCAATCTAGCCCTATTATGACCTAATTTATTACGGTAACTACCGTAACATCCATGTAACGTAACTCTGTCTCTACTCGTACTGTACGTTGCCCTATGTAAAATGTTTGGATTGTAAAACACACAATCTCCAGGGTTCAACTCAACAACCAATTGACCAGTTATCTGTTCGTACTGTAATTTACTCCGTTCCTCTGATGTTCTTGGCCGTTTATGTGATTGAGGAACCACAATTAAATTGACATCATGGGTCAATGCCAAGTTAAACTGTGCACCAGCGTATGCATCCTTCAACAACACAGTCAACTCCTCCTCATCGGTGGCGGTGTTTTTAATGTCATCCCGATGCCAGCAAAGATCAAAATCGTTAATGGTCGGATTGATCAACATGTTCAATAACTCCATGTTCAACTCATCCGTTTGTAAAATGTCCCCCACCACTGTCAATAAATCTTTGGAACTGTAAAAATCTTGGAAAATGTCAGCCAAGTCACCTAATTTGGGATGCATCAAATGGGAAACCCCCCAAATGTCAGGTTTGTCGCTGGGTGAATCCCATGGTGGGAATTGTTTACCATTCAATCTGACGTGGGACCATTCACCGTTTCTGGCCTTGTCGATGAGTGCTCTGGATGCTGTTAAGTACTCGTTGATCTGGTCTTCATTGAGTAGATTTCTTATAATGGTGAACCCATTGTCTTCCACTTCTTGATGGTATTTCCCTGGGGTAAACTTTGAACTGAGCATTGATGAAATTAAATATAACTTAGTAATAATAAATAATGATGATGATGATAATAATAATAACTAAAAGGTTAAAGTAAAAGTAAAAGTTTAAAAAAAAAAAGATTCAACTTTATCGGTGAAACATCAGTTTATTTATGTCAATTTGGTTTTTTTTTCCCCCACTTAAACAAAGATAAGCCGCTGGAGAGATCTTAGTTTCATTTTTACTTTCATTCCTTTTTTTTTTCCTTCTGTTGTTTCTTCTTCAATTGTATTTAGTTCTTTTGCATAAATGGAATTGAATTACCTCATTGTGAAATAATTCAAATGATCTTACAAATTACTACGTAACAAATATTTATTGTTTTTGACTCCAGTTGAGCAAATATAGATAAACTACAGGTAAAAATAAAAGAATGGAATAGATTATTTTAGAATAGAATAGTTTAGAATATATTAGATTAGACATCACACAAACAAAAATACAAAGATGAAACAAAATAACAAAAAAAAAGTATTCAATTTTATGATTACCTTTAACTATTTCATCTCTATTTTATTTCGAAGAGGAAGAAGGAAGAAGGAGAAGAAGTGAAGAAGTGAAGAAGGAGTTGGATGGACTTAAGTGAAGAGTTTGTCTTCGTATGTCTGTTTGCAATTGCACTTTGATTGTAATGGATTAATCAGCGGGGGATATATAAACAGTGTTTACCACAGTTAATTTAACAACCACATGAACTATAATTATCACCATCAACGTGAATGTTAACAGCATCTGTGTAATCATCGTTGAATTCCAAGCTTTCCTCTTGTTGTAAAGCGTTTCTAGCGACAATGTCGAATGCTTGTTCCACGTTGACAGCTTCCTTGGCACTTGTTTCAAAGTAAGGTAAATTACCCAAAGATGCACACAGAGATTGAGCCTTCTTCGAACTTATAAGTCTTTTACTCTCTTCGACATCAATCTTGTTACCAATGACGACAAATGGGAAATTATCTGGGTCCTTAATGTTGGCTTGAATTAAAAATTCATCTCTCCAACTTTGTAAATTTTCAAATGATTTTGTATTTGTGACATCGTACACCAAGACACAACAATCTGAACCTCTGTAAAATGCCACTCCTAAACTTTGAAATCTCTCTTGACCAGCTGTGTCCCATATTTGCATTGTCACTTGTTTGTCATCGATAACCATATCCTTTGGTAAGAAATCAGCACCGATTGTAGCCTTGTACTGTTGTGAGAATTTCCCATTGATGAATTGTTGCATTAAAGATGTCTTACCGACACCTGAATCACCCAAGATTATAACTTTCAATATAGTCTTTCTACGATCACTTGACATGTTGTTTTTTCTGTATGTGAGTCTGTTTGTTTGTTTGCTTGTTTGTTCGTTTATTTTATCTTCTTATCTTTGTATCTGTTGTATTTATGGAATTCTAATTTTATTCCCAATTCAATTCAATTTAATTCAAGATCAAATTATTTAATTGAAGTATATATATGTATGGAGCGTTTATCCAAAAAATAAATAAGAGAAATAAAGTGTGTTATTTGTTGTGTTAAAATACTAGTATTGTATGTAAAAACAACATGAATCAAAATTCACATTGAATCATTGTTGTGTGTTTAATTTTGTTTTTATAAAGTGGCTGTCTTTTTTTTTTATTTTGGTGATTGAAGTCAACGACACAATGGTGTACGGATGTTATGTGTAGTTAACTGGATAGTGGCTAGTGTATTAGTGTGAGTTCTTGGGATAGTCATGGGGCTGGTGATGAGGCTGGTGTATCTGTGTGTTTTTCTTCCTCACATACAATACAATTGTTTGTTACTTATTATCGTTATGACATGATACTATTATATTATATTGGTTGATTGATTGAATGGAATGGTTCTGTATATATATATACAGTGCTCATATGAATTATACCATGGACAATGACTTTAATGAGGGGTATCATCGATTTGTCTTGTTGTATTGTAGTAATTCAATAAAAGTTTACTTGGCCATACGATTAAATTCCAGTCAGCAATACATAGTTACAATTAAAAACCAAGGTTAAATTCAAATTCAATTAAATTATTCAAACTCCATCTATCCATCGGTGATTGAACGAGCAGTTTTAAATAAATACAATTAATGTATATATATATATATATATATATATTAATTTTATCAAACAGTCTTGTCGTTTGTAAATCTGTAAATGAGCACATGAGCACATGAGCAAATTTTAAACGAGACAATTAAAAGTTAATATAACAACAAAAACAAGGAGAAGAACGATAAAAGAACCCTGTCCTTTGATTCGGGTTTATTGATCAATGGTTGGTCAATGTGACATTTCAAACAACCGCAAGGTGGTGTTCTATTATATGAATCAGTTACGAATTAATACAGATCTTTCTTTATCACATTCACTTCTTCAGACTCTGAACAAAAAACGTCTTTATCATCTTTACTTGTACATACTTCTATTCTTCCAATAACTAAACTATATTATTAATATTATTATTATTATTAAACCCACTGCCAATAAGAAAATCTCCGATGGTAGTACTGTACAACACAGAACAGTATGACAAAACGTCTCCCGACAGAATTTAAAAAAGTGAGCAAATTAAATTTTCAAATTTTTTATAAGCTCACCCATACAAAACAACTGTTTTTGCTCATTTTTTTCTTCTTTCCTTCCTTGCCTTAATTAAACATACATAAACACACACTTAGTGTATAAATATCATTTAAATTGGGCATAATTCGTTGTTTTTTTTCTGTTTAACATGTTGTTGAATGATTGTTTTGTTGCTTTTTTTGTTTTTTTGTAAAAATATAGTAGTTTTGCTTTCTTCTTTTCCTTTCATTATACAATAACTATATAGTTGTACTTATCCCCCTCTTCCCCCACATCACTATTATAATAGTTTGATAAAACTAACCTAAGAACAACAACAAACAACAACAGCTAAAACAACAACAATCAATTAAAAAATCAAAATGGATGACGTTATAAGTGTTTTACCAGTGGAAAAGATGTCCATGAGTACAGATCCAAATGCATGTAAGATTTCCATGTTGTGGAATTGGTACACCATCAACTCATGTTTCATTTCAAAGACATGGCACGTTAGAACCAGAGGTCATTTCGCAGGTACTTGTATCGGTGTGTTTTTAATCGTGATGGGTGCTGAATGGTTACACCGTTTAGATTACGAATACACTCAATCATTAGCTAGAAGAAGAAGAACTGAATTGGTTGCTAGCTTGGGCGGTGAGGACAGTGATTCCACTTTCTCTGAGGAAACCCTGTCTCATGCTCCTGCATCGTCTCCATCAGATTCTTACTTTGTCAAGACTATCAAACCAATCGCTGAAGTGTTGAGCCATTCATGGTACTGGAATTTCTTGAACAAGAGATCCGGTGAAGTGTACCCAAACTTACTAGACCATTTGTTAAGATCAATCTTTTTCACCATTCAATGGGTTTTAAGTTATATCATTATGCTTTTATTCATGTACTACAATGGGTACATTATTATTTCTTGTCTGTTGGGTGCATTTTTTGGTCATTTGTTGTTTGCGTATAAACCACTTTGCTCTTGTGGTTCATCCGCTGACATGGCTGAAACTGACACTCCAAAGTGTTGTATGTGATTGATTTCACCGTTTCATTTCATTCCATTCTATTCTATCCCGTTCTTTTCCTCCCCCTCCTCCCATTATTTTTTTTATTTTGTCTTGTCTTTATAATTATACTTTTAGATGTTTTTACCAGGATTTAATTACAATATAAATCGTCCTTTCGGCTCTTTCTTATTTTTAAGGTTGTCGAATCTCGTTTATATTCCATTTCTACTCCTGTGATTATATTTAAATTTTCTCCTCCTAATTAATGATAACTTCTATCTATGTTCTTATCCGTTGTATAATATGTTATATCGAAGTGTAATAAAAGTTTCATAAGTAATGGTTAGTTTTAGCACCTGTGTGACGTTTAAGAAATTCAAAATGAACCAGAACTTAAACATTTTTTATTCCCAAAAGGCAGCAAAAAACTGTTACTTTGACTTCAAATTGGCTAGTTCATTCTATAAAACCACATTCATCGGTACAAAATATATACTTTAAATTCAAAGTTAAACAAGTAAATACCTTTAAAAAGGACATACATTGTTAAAAGTGGTAAAAAGTTTTTTTCGGGTTTTTCAAAAGGGATTTCAACTTCATGGAAAAAAGTTTGTCAGTCGCTTTCAACAAAAGCCCTTATGGCCAAGTTGGTAAGGCATCACACTAGTAATGTGGAGATCCTCAGTTCAAATCTGAGTGAGGGCATTTCTTTTTTCCTTTATTTCTTTCTTTCTTTTTTCTGGTTCTGTTATATATAAATACATTACGACTTCCCTTTATACTGTTACGGATATATTGTCAATTGTATATCCATAACTACAAAAAGAAAAACAAATACATTACACTTAGCATGTAATCATTCTGTAGTTCATAACAAAGTATCAAAAAATGAAACTCATAGTTATCTTTTGTTACCCTGTTTGTTTAGAAAAAAAACGGAAACTTAACAGATCAATACTTCATGAATTGAAATACCGGAAACTATACAACAACATCTTTGATAAGTGATAAATAAAAAGACCGGAAACTAAACAAAAGAGAAAAAAGAAATATAGGTAGCTATTTAATGTGGAATGTCCGTTAAAGGAAAAAAAGGTGGGATGTGTTTTACTTTTCTTTTGTTCGTTTTGCTCTTGTTCGAAGAAATTGTCGATAAAACTGTATAGATTAATCCGTTTTGAACTTTTGTTCTTTAGTGATATATCTTACTGTCGACAAAACTATGTTATGTAATGGAATCAGATCAACTTCTCTATTGTTCTGAACAGTTTTTCCGTGCTCTTCTGTTCTATCTCTTTTAATTGTAAGGACAGCGTCCTGTTTTTTGAGGTTTTATTTCTCCTTTTACTTCCACTAGTAAGAGTATTTAGTTATTCCGAACTATTTAACCAAAGCATGTTAACATAACTCTTTGTTCTTTTACTTTGATTTATCAGGTCAATACCTACATTATAGTATAATACTCGTGAAAATTTCAGTCTTTAGAAGACTTATTGCAGGGTATTCACAGAAAGGTAATGATACTATTAATTACATATGTATTATTTTTTAAATATAAAATAAATTGAATTAAATTGGACTAAATAACAAATAAAAAACGCCAGAAAAACAATAAAAAAGAATAAAAGGTTGTTAAATAATAATATTCAATATCAAAATTAACATAAAAAAGAATTAAATAAAAAGATAAAAAGAATTTTTACCTTAAGCCTTCGACTCTGGTTCTGGTTTTGTGTCTTCAGAATCATCATCACTGACTGTTTCCCATGTATCACTGGAAGTGATTTCGACTCTGTGTAAGTTTTCACCACCTTCAGTCTTTGGAACGTTTAATTGCAACACACCATTTTCAAATTTAGCTTTGATCTTGGTACCATCGATGGTACTTGGTAATGTTAACACTCTTTGGAATTTACCCAATGATCTCTCAGAGTAAAGTAATTTCTTACCATCTGATGTCTCTGTCGATGGGATCTCACCCTTGATTATCAATTCATTTGTGTCCTTGTTATAATCAATGGTGATCTTATCCTTTGTGGCACCAGGAACAGATAAACTCAAATCATATGATTTGTCGTTTTCATGGATATCAACTGGTGGCGAAATAGTTGGGAAACTCAATGAGTTAAAGAATGGATCATCATTAAAGAATGAACCTGAGAATGGAGACACCAAAGATCTACCTTGTTGTTGATCACTCTTGGCAACCTGTTGTTGTTGTTGCTGAGGAGGAACGGTAGATTTGGTGTTATCAGTTGTCTTCTCATCGGCAGCTATTTGCTTTGGTTGTTGTTGTTGTTGTTGTTGTTGTTGTTGTTGTTGTTGTTGTTGTTGCTGTCTGTATCTGAAAAATGGATGTGTGTTAAAGATATTGTTCATGTTATCAACTTCATCATTGATACTTTGGAAGAAGTTGAAGAATGGATCATTAAATGTTGAGAAAGATGACATGATTAATTAATAGTTGTAAGTTGATTTAGCTTGGTTTGTAAATTGATTTGATTGATAAATATATAGTTGTAATATAATTATGAAACGTTTATTGGAGATTGAAATAAACAAAGAATATTTGTATAAAAGAACTAACTCTGAACTTGGATATAAAATGGAAACAAGGTCTCCTTATATACCCATCAAAACCAGTTATTGCCAAACATAGATGGAAGCATCTAGGAGTTAAGGCACCTCGAGACTGCGGCTCAACTTTACCATAGTGGAAATTTCCGGAAATTTCTAGTCGAGTCGAGTCGAGTCTTTGAGTTAAATTCTGAATCACGATATCAATAAAATGTAAGGAAAAATCGGAATCGGAGTTTTGTTCTTTAGCATACTATTAAGATTTCAAGAACCTTCTGGATTACTCGGATATCATGTTATGTACGTTACAATTGCAGTGTTTCAATATTGAATCAACTGATCAAGGAAAAGAATCTGGTGGTTACAAGTGGCTGAGAATGAAGTGAACAAATGGTCTAATCGAAACTACACACAACAACAACAACCTCCACAATTACAATTACCAAGATCATCGGACCTTTATTTCCATCTATTAGTTACATATGTTAATTATCGTAATTAATTAATCAATATAGAAAAGACAAAATATAAAAAAAGAGATTTTTGAGTTAGTCGTAAGCAAAAGAGGAAAGAAAATACAAGACAGAAATACCAACAAAAACTCATTCAATTCAATATGTTTTCAATGCTAGCCTTGTTGCCGTCTCCGCCTGCACTGGCACTCACAGATGTTCCATTGTTACCACCTTTCAACATCATCAGCACCTTTGAAGCATCGTTGATATCCACCGGAGATTGTGTCACTTCGGTACTATTGGAAGTTGACACTGAATTTGACCCACTTGTGGTGATGTAACTTTTGTTAGATCCGTTTTCAGAGATTGAGTGAAGTATCGGTGGTTGAGTACTGCTTACACTGTTGCTATGGGAATGGTTAGTGTTTGTGATGTTGTTGACGGTGTTAGTGGTTGTGTTTATTTGATTTGTAGGAGACAATGATTTTCTTCTAGAAAGGTCTGGTGATGTTGGTGACGAGGTTATACTATGACGTTGTTGTTTAGGTGAAAGGTGACTCGTATTTGTGAGCAGGGAATTATCGACAATGGCAGGTAATGGCAATTTGAATTTATTATCCGATGAAGGAGATGAGTTTTGTAGCTGCTGATGATTGTAATGTTGAGTGTGTTTGGTGTGATGATGGTGATGATGATGATGGTGATGGCCATGATGATGTGTGTTTCCATTCGAACCATGTGGACGCATCGTTGGACTAGTGCTGGACAATGGTGGTAGATGAGTCGCCATGGTTTGCCAAGTGTGTGGAGAATGTTGCTGTTGTTGTTGGGGGAATTGTTGTTGGACATGTGGGTGTTGATTATAAGCAGGTGATCTGGTTGATGATTGTGGGTTTCTGATGCTATCCAGTAACGATCTTTGAGACAGATCAGGTGTTATCAATGGAGTTGGTAGTTGGTTAGGAGAGAAGTTATGTAAGTTTTTGGTGATTATGGTGTTGACGGAGGCGGCAGTAGCGGCGGCGGTACTGGTAATGGAAGGATCATGTGGATAATTGAATTGATGTTGCGGAAGTTTCTTTGATTCATTAGCGTCCTCATCATCTTCGTCATTGTCTTCGTCGTCTTCGTCGTCATAGTCGTCATTATCATGATCACCATCTTGCTCATCATCATCGTCATTATTGTCACCACGATCATTATCATTATCATCATCATCATCTGCTTCATCATCCGAGTTCTCCGCAGACACAGATTCCAGGATGTTCAACACTTCTCTTGACAATGGATCCAAATCCTCTGGTAGGATATTGCCATCATTTTTCCACACTTTCATGAATTGATTTTCGAAATCAAATTCCAAGTCTATATTTCTATACTGTTGTAAATCTAAATCAAAATCTGCAAATTTCAAATTATCGTTTTTGTTCAACCATTTCTTAAAGAATGACCGAGTGTCCTTTGGATTTAACATTTGTAATTTTAACAATTTGATCACTAAATGAAGGTATTTAATGTACTCCACTGTGGACTGGAGAATGGTTAATTTATGCATCATGTTTGAATTTTCGAAATTGTTCTCAGAGAATCCACCAAGGATGTTGATTCTACACGCTGGCACTATGAATTTCAAAGCTTCAAATTCTCTGTTCATCTTGATTCTTCTTTTCTTTTCAATGATGGAATGTTGAGTTTTCAATTCCTTTTTCTTTCTCTCCAGTTCTTCCTTGTTGGTGATGGATGACGATCTACGTCTTTTCTTGCCACTAGAAGTTGGCGTGGTACCATTCACAGATCCGTTTCTTTGAGGGTTCAACAATGGAGTAGTGGCACTGGGAGGCAATGGAGGGTCATTGTAATGGGTCATTGGAGAAATTGATGGGGAATGTTGAATCAATTTGTTCTTGTACTCATCATTGGGTATGAACGATGAAGTCAGGTAATTTGAATTCGACGTGGCAGCGGACATGGATGGAGAGTTATTGTTAGAATTTGAGTTAGGATTCATGGAACCAATGGTGGAACTGTACGAGAAGGAACCATTTGATCGTTGCATTTGAATGAACGTTGGTTTAAAGATAGGTGGAGGTGGGAGCATAGCTGCGACTTTTGATCCAGGTATCTTAGCCGATGCATGGTGGTGATGTTTCTTCAACTTTACCTTGGTACTGGTAATTGATGATGTATTATTAGCTTGAGACATTTTTTTTTCTTATACAAGAATTAATTGATTGATAGATAATAGTTTTTCTTTTTATATAAACCCGTTCATTCCCTTTCTAACACAAGAGAAGGTGGAAGTAAAGTGAGAGTTGAGTAAACTGATTATCCAAATGATTTTAATTGAATTTAAAACAGGTATACCATTCCATTCGGGGGAGGAAAAAAAATGATATTTAGAAGGAAAGAAAAGAGAAGGCAAAACAAAAAAAGAAAAATGGGAATTAACTTTATATTTTAAAACCCATTCATATATATCAAGGGGGGGGGAAGGGAGAAGACACACATTATATGGAAAACCTATTCAAAAAAAAAAGGGGAAGAAAACCACAATTTCTTCAATTATTATTACTAGAATCTAATGTTCCTGGAACAGGTAAGTAAGTATCTTGTGGTTAATAATAATAATAATAATAATAATAATAATAATAATAATAATAACATATCTCTCTGTTTTTGATAATGAATAGATTGGGTACATGTGGTTCATATTAAAAAAAAAAGAAAAATTAAAAAAAAAAAAGTTTTTGATGGGAGTGCGGCTCATAGAGGGTATACATATATATATATATGTATATATACATATTTATATATACATATACCCATTGTCCATTAACCATTAACCATTACACGATAACTACGTGTTCATTTAAACTGATAGATACCATTACAACAATATATAACCTTTGAAAACTGGAAATTACAATCAACAGACAGACAGACAGAGAGACAGACAGAGACAATCTTTTTTAGAAAGGAAAACTCTTTTCAGTCACAAGACCAAAATCAAACATCCACCACTCGACGCACACACACGTGGGCCCCTATCTCTCTCTTTACTTTCTCATTCTATCTATCTATCTCACTCACACTCACACGCGCGCGTGTGCCACGCATTTCTAATTAAACAAGAACACCCCTACACCAGAAACCCACGCTTTCACCCTTTCACCGCACTCTCGCACTAGCACTTTCGCACACGATAGATTACATAACAAATATAACATTTAACAGGCTTGTCCATTGTTCTTTTAAATAAACATACACCACCTATACATATAAATTTGTAACTTAGTTACTTGATTACACTTAGTTTTTTTAGTTAAGAAATTTTATTTTTTTATTTTTATTTTTATTTTTATTTTTATCTAAAATGTTATGACACACGGGTCTTGGATTGGGAGGTTTGGTTAGATGGAACAGTTTCTTTTACTTCTTTTACTTCTTTTCCAACTCATTCAATGCCATTTTTTTAATTATGCACATGTAACTGTTACATAAATAACTTTTTATTTTTCTTGTCCTTATTTCTTTATTCATTTCTTTATTTCACTATTATATCAAATTGATACCATATTTTATCCATTTTTCTAAAATTATGAACATACCATGCTATCAATATCATATGGTGTTAGAAAAAAAGATAAATGAGATCAAAATTAGTACAGAAAAATGAAAATTTGAATAGAAGAACAAGGACAGAATAAAATGTACTTCTCTATGTATCACCAAAAAAAAAAAAAAACAAGAAAATTCCACGTGGTTTGGGACTGTGTTAACTGGTTTTTTTTTTGTTGTTGTGTTTTTTTTTCTTTTCGTTCATCCTTCGTATAATCCATGTGACTAAGTGAAATGAAATCACTGTAACACACTTTATTGTACATTGTATGTTTGTATAATAACCTAGAAAGTAGTAAGAACTTTGTACCTGTACCCAGAATTTTTGGTAGAATTGTTATTGACACGTACATTTAATAAGACAGACAGACAGACAAGAGATGTTATTATTGACACATACAAATCAAATGACAGTACAGGTCCCCTTTTCTTCTTTCCCCAAAGAATTACGTAATCGTACAATTTTTATTTTTCATGACACCGATTTTAGAGAAAATTCCCTTTCTTAACCGTTGATAACCATAATTACCCGTTTCTGCCTTGTTTATGTACGATGACTATTTTTCTTTCTTTATTCTCTTGTGATGTGATTAATTTAATTTAATTTAATTTAATTTAATAACACATTTTTCTTTTCTTTTCTTTTCTTCCCTTTCCCTTCACTTCATTTTTGTTATTTCACTTTATTTGACATCATTAGCAAATACATCAATCAATACAATACAATACAATACAATACAATCAATAACTATGTCATTGATAGAATCTATCCCACCAACGTTGAAAACTTACCAGTTTCAATCAAATAAATTCTTGACAACTGCTAATTCACATTCATTCACCATTTCATCGAACCCTTTAAAATTTATCAAATTGTATGAATTGAAACTGAATTTACTACATACATTGAATTTGACGTTGTTGGACAAATTAACCCATTCATCGTTAGTCATTTACTTGATAAATTTGAATAAGAAACTGTCATTGTTATACAAGGGATCATTCCACAATTTGAAGAATTTATTGATCAATTCCCACTATTCATCATCATCAGTGATAAACAGTTGCTTTATGAATTGCTTAATCAATGATTTCATCAATGAATTTGACACGTTGTTATCGGAGATTATCTCCAGTTACATTGAATTGATCAAACACTCTGATTTCTACCACTTGAATGGGTTTAAATTGATCTTTGATGAATTGTATTCATTGATGCACGGTGATCAACATACCACTACTAAGACTCTAGTGACATTGGATCATTTGAATGAGATGTTTACCCATTTACAATCCATTGAATTCAAGATCTTTTGTCAATCTCAATCATTGTCTGTGTTTAAACAATTACAAGGGGATTACAATGTTGATTCAATTAAACATTGCCAATTACAATATTTGAAATCAAATTTACAAAATGATTATACCACCACCACCATCGATAAATCAAATGATGATGATGATGATGATGATGATGATGATGATGATGATGATGATGATGATGATTTGGCTATAGTTAAATCAACAGAGTTTCAAAAATTTAACATGAAACGACTTTACGATTTAGGTTATTTCAATAAAACTATTTTTTAAATTATACAGTTTCCTATCTTGTCTTCTCTTTGCTAATTGTGTCTTAAAATGTTTACTCTTTGTTTTGTTTTGATTTCTGTTTTGGTTTTGTTTTATTTTATTTTATAGTTTTGGAAAAAATGGATAAATTATCATTAAATATAAAAGTATAGAAGAAACGAAGTAAAAAAAAAATTAAAAAAAGAAAGAAAAGCCTGTATCGTATGTATATTGTGGCAAAAGAAAGGTATAAAAAGTTTTAAAAAAAATTAAGTGTAGAAAAGAGCAATTTAAAAGTGTAGAAAATAGAGTGTTATTAATGTAAGGAAAGAAAAATATTTTGTGATATTTTGTGATATTTTGTAATGTTTTGTGTGTGTGTGTGTGTGTGTGTGTATAAATATAAAACTTTTGCCAACAATTGTAATGAAAAAAAATGCATAAACTAACCGGAAATGGTAAATCTAAAGGTTCTAATGATAAATAGTAAGAAAAACTAGGAAAACCACCTAATATATAGCACAACAAGATTTTTAAAAAAAAAGCACGATAAAGAAAGAAAAAAAAAAGGTTAAATAAAGAGAATTGAAATGGTTTTCATTTAGAATGTTTGGTCTTCTTTGAACCAACAAGCCATCTTTCCCAATCATCAGTGAGTCTAAGTTGTCTTCTTGATCCATCCACCTTTGTGGTTAAAGTGGAAACACTCTTCACCGCTTTCCAGATCAGATCAACATCACCATGGGATAAGTTTTGCATTCTGGTAAAATTGGCAAGAACTGCGAGATCAATGAATCCATCTGAACCCATTTGATTTCTTAAAAACATATCCTTCAACAAATTACCCATAGAGAAATAATACTCAATTTGCGTAATTAGTGACTCAAATGGGGTTTTCTTGTGAGTTGGTGACACACACTTCACTGGTTCCACTGGGTTGATAGGTTCCAAAGGTGCCAAAGGTGGCAATGGTATCATGGATTCCATAGATTCAGTAGAGTAACTTTGGAAAGGAGGTGGAGGAGGTGGTGGGAGTGGAAAACTTTCAACACTTCCAACTGGTGATTGAATTGGAACTGGGAATGGAACAGACATTGGAACTGGCATTGCAACAGGAGATGGTGGTGGGTACGGGAATGGGTATGGAGTGCATTGGAATGGCAACTGTGGACTCATTGGACCACCAACTTGTTGCAATGGCATTGGTGGAGGTGGAATAAAGAAAGGGGGTGGTGGTGGTGGAATCATCTGTGGAGATGGAATCTGTCCATTGGTTTCAAGTGGAACCGGAACCGGAACAGGAGAAAGAATTGGAATAGGAGATTCGGAAAGAGAAGGAGAAAGAGACGCATGCTCTTGAGAAGGAGAATATTGAGGAGAGAAAACTGGGGAACAGTTAACTATTGGTGGCGAGTAAACCATTCTTGGAGAACAAGTACCAACTGGAGAGTAAATCATGTTTGGAGTGGTTGTTGAATTCATATTTGGAGATGATAAGTGACTTGCATTCAACATTGGGGAAAACTGAGGAGATGAAGCAGTGGAACCGGATCCGTTAACACCATCATAAACTGGCTGTGGGACAAGTTGAGGTGTTGGACCAAATGCACAAGGAATATAATAAGAGGAATTATACATTGGGTATTGTGGTTGATTGAACACCATAAAGTTTTCTGGTGGTGGAGAAAAATTGTTGTAGCATCTGTTGTCATACATGTTTGGTTTACCATAACATCTATTACGGTTATTGTGATGATGACGACGGTTCATTTTCATCTTATGGTTTCTGTAACCATTATAGTTTTGTTCACCACCATATGAATGATCCTTACCCTGATTCAATTGCTCCTTTTTACCAAGGCAAGCTCCATTGGAATCCAATGGCAACTTCTTAGGAGAAGAAACCGTTGGAACATTACCATTGGAATGGTTCTTACCAGCAATGGTGCGGGTGGAAGGTTTTGGAAGTGGTTGTTGATTCTTCTTCTTTAAACCTTGATTAGCTTGTGTATTCAACACCTTAGAAGAAGTTTCCTTCAATGGTTGTTTGGCAACAACATTTGATTGATTGTTTTGATTGAAAGGTTGTTGCCTCAACACACTCTTCTCGTCGTGAGCTTCAGGCTTACCACCGACCGAAGTTTCAGCATCTTCCAATGGAATCCATTTAGTCTTACCAGACTTCTTGGGTTTAGAAGAGGCTCTCTTTTTGTTTTGTTGTTGTTTCTGCTTAATTGGAGAAACTGAGGTCAAACCAGGGTTTTGCTGTGGGGCATCACCATCACTATTCAATGGTTTGGATTGACCGTTAACTAAGTTCCAAGCATTAGTAGCTGGGAGTGGAGCTGGTTGTAAAGTGAACAGTTTTGCCATTGGAGTGACAGTTTGAACAGATGAACCAGTCATTTGAAAGAGAAAACGAAAAATGGTTTTGAAGAGGTAAAAATTAAGTGTTCTTTTTGTTCTTTTTTTCTTGGAGCTTTTAGAGTAATAGTTTTTTCAATAAATTGATTCAGGTGTCCTTTCTTGGTAAGTTGATAAGATTTAATTGGTTTGAATTGGGAAATGTCTTTCAGGGTAACTTCAAGAAACTAATCAATTCAACAGGGGGGGAAAGGGGAAGGGGGGAAGGAGATCTAGTGAGGGATGACTTAAATATAGTTTTAAAGTTAGCAAATAACTTAATGTAAAAGATAATACTCTAATAGAATAGTTAAAAAAGAAAGAAGAGAAAAACAAGAAGAGACACACAAATAAATAAACCAAATTAATCAAACTTGGGGGATACTATGACCACCTTATATACCTCAAAAACCTGTCTAACAGGTAATTTACTGGTACCTTTTTGACCAGTCTCACTGTTTTTTTTGACCCTTTTCCCAAGCATTTGTTAAGAAAACCGTTTAAATTTGGCTGTGTTTTAGTAAAATTGTCTGGGTTTACACACTGAATCAGATAATTATGTACATTTCTGAGATGTTGGCCAACCGTTTTAACTATATATATCCATACATTAATGCATATTATTTTCTGGAAACAGGGAATTTCTGGTTAAAAAAAGCCATACAATGGTACAGGAAACCAGTTAAATTCATTTGAATACAGACAGTTTCTGTGAAAGAACAATTTTTACTGTATCTAATCATACTTTAAATTTAATTTAATGTAATTTCTTTTGAATACGTATAATATCTGTAAAGATAATACAGAACAAAGTTTTTAACATTAAACCCAGATTAATCTTGTATCATTCACTGGTTATCTGATTGTGCTTATATTCTTCTTAAACAAAGTCAAGCCATCTTATCATTAGTTTGTATTTCTTCAATTTAGTTAATAATCCACTGAACACTTTCAATTTCACATGTAACTAATAAAAAAAAGGAATATAATGGAAGCAAACAAACAAACAAATCAAAACGTATTGCCGAATTGAAAAACAGAATTCAAATCATCAAGGAGTCTCCAGTTTTAAATAACTATAGTAACATTGGATTATTTAGTAAACAATAAGCATGACTATAACAATTTGTAACAACTGATATATGGCAATTTAGTTTATCCATGGACATCCACGTATTTATCTTTATCAATTTAAGTTTTCGTTTTATTGTACCCTATTGTATTGTATTGTATTGTATTGTAACTGGATTTGCTGTGTAGTGTGATGGCTACGCGTCAAAAAAATGTAAGCGTTCTCTCTGCGTGTTTGATTCACGTAAAAACTGTATGAATATACATTGAAGAGAAGGTGTTTGTAAGTACTCTAGATGAACCTTTCTTCGATCATCAGATACAATTTATTCAATTCAAATCACAAACATTTCATCTCATGGGTGATCATGCCATTACCCTTCCCTCGTCGTTCCAGATACGATCATTGGATGGTGGTGACACTGGTCAAGACTGTGTGTCGATTACACCCTTGTCAGTGGTACACAGAAATCGTTGGTCATTACAACAATCGATATCAAGAAATGACACTACCGTTCAGTTTCAACCAAGTAAACTGGTATTACAACAATTATCAAAGTGTGTGGTAGATCATCATTTGTTTGGATTAATAGTGACAGTGGAAAGTACAAGTACAAAGAATCCTTCTGTTAAAAAAGGTTTATTGATTCCAAACACCGGCACTTCCATTTGGCTGATAATATTCTTGAAGGATGATTTCAAAGACACATATGAACCACCATTGACTTCATCGAATAATTCCATCCCACCTCAGTTGCCGGATCTCTTGATGGTTCATTCAAAGTACGATTTTCTACAAGCACTGGCAAAGACTAAAATTCAGGTTAAAAGACGGGACCAATCGTTGATAGCAAATCTAAGGTCGATATCGTTGACACCCCCTCTTCCATTACCTACCGTTACCTCCACAGCTGATGTTGAATTGAAACACATTGACCCTCAAGAATTCCTCAGTGATAGATACTTCACGACATTGTACCAAAGCACCATCCCCATTCAATACTTTACCAAGACCACCATTCCTAGAGTTCATATCTTATCTCACAGTAACCTAGAATTAGTCAAACAAAGTTTGAGCAGATTTATAATCCGGTCGATGTCCACGTTCAATGCCCGTCATGTTTCTGCAACTGACATTGAAACTCATGATTCTTCATTGAAACAATTCATGATGCAAAATATACCAATGATTGACGACTCGGAGGAGAAATACAGACAAGAATTCCTTAACCAATCCGATTTACTGTACAAGTCAAATCTCCAATTAGAAGACATTGATAAATGGTTTACTGATTTGAAAATTAGAGAGGCAAAGTTACAGATTCTTTTATCATTAGAGTTATCCAAGGTGTTGAAGATCCAACAGTCCAATGAGAAATCTCCTCAAAAGACAAAATCAACGAACGATGTTGCCAGCAGAAGTAACAGTCTAACTAATGGTGGTACAATCAAGAAAAAACGTCTTGTCGGACGTAAAAAGAGATTAGTGCCAACGTTAGTCGGAACAGCTATAATGTCACCAGATCTACAATTCACTACAGATTTGAGAAATCCAGAACCTGAAGAGTTGAAACAATCAACGTTGAATCGTACAGATTTGGAGAAAAATATCATGTCATTGTTCGATAGATTATGTGTGTGGGATGCCATCTTGGGTGTTCCTGCCAAGGGTGATAATTCATCTTATGGGTTTCTCACCGGTTGCATTGTTCCGTATTACCAAACTGTTCATCATAGATTATTGAAAGAGCTACTGGGTAAGGCCAGAGGTCCATCTACGTCATATAAGGATAAAAAGGATAAACAAGACAAGAAACAAAGACATTTAGAAGCTAAATTAAAACGGAAAAGAAAAGAAAAGATCCAATCTGATAAGAACAAGAAATCCACTGGATCATCAGAACTTTCCCCAATTAAATTAAGACGAACAGTTTCATCAATGAATCACAAAACTGACCTTTCCAAGAAAACATTTGACATGGTCAGTGTAACATCGTTCACCAGTAATACCAGTAATAACAACAACACTGATACAAATGTTGATTCATTACTATCGATGTCTCAAACTAATAGAACAAGAGATTTGAATAAACCATCAGCTATCTTCACACAAAAGAGACAAAGAAAATTAGGTGTGTCAAATGTCAAGCCACATACATCAGTTCCAAGCGCCAAGCCAAGACAGCCAATAACTGAGGTGGAAGCTACTCCGTTGAAACCATCACCTGTATTCTCTACAAATGCCATTCATGGGAACAGATCACCTCTGAGGATCGATGATTCTCCAGTGAAAAAACTTGTGATGGCTACACCGTCTAAGAACCGTCAAAGGCAACATAATAGAGAGGTGTTTATCAACTCATCACCATTTATAGAACCAGGTCATTTACCACCACCACAAGCAACAACTACTGATAAAAGAGCGGAAATTATCATTCCTCCATCTCCTGTTTTTCAAACTCCAGTGAAATCTACAAGACTAACAACTGTATTCCATTCTGCATCATCAACAAGAACCCCAATGATGATCAACTCATCTCCTCCTAAGCAAGATGATTTGGTGGAAGAACGATCATCACCATTTTATGACAATGATATTGCTGACGATAACGAAACAAATTCAACAGAAACTCCTAAAAATGGATCTAAATTGGACGATATCAGTCGTCGTTTGTTTTGAAGATAGAAACACAAGACAAATGTAATCTTTTCTACTCTACTTTCATACCTGTAATAACTAATAATTAATACATTAAAATTTAATACATAAATAATATACAACGCTCATACGTAAAAACCAAACGTAGGGGATTTTAAGATTCACCGAAGAAAATACCATTGTACACTGTCAAAGGTTCTGGTCTCTTGATGATTTCATTAGCAATTAATTCACCAACCCTGTCTAATAATTTCTCCTTTTGCTCTGGTGTCAACTCTTCATTTTCAGAATCAACATCCATGGCATCTTCGGAGTTTAATTTTCTCTTTTTACCAGCGGCTCCATTTTCAATCAAAGCACCATCAGCACTCAAAACCTTCAAACAATCATAGATACTATCAAGTAGAATCTTTCTATTTTCAGAGGATTCATTCAATGGTTCAATGACAGCTGTGGACCAACTCTTCAAATTACCAACCATGATGATTCTGATGACTTCTGAACCAAGAGATTGCATACCCTTGATGGCACCAAACTGTGTACCAAATGAACTCTTAGTGGTGTTACCTAAAAACGCTCTTAATAGAGTTCTTGTGATTCTCGGCTTTAATGTGTTATACGATGATCCATATTCATCTATCAATCTTTGTAATAATTCAGCAGAGAAATTTCTAATGGCTAAATGGCTACTCACTTCCTCTGGGGTACCTTGCGAAGGACCAATTTTCTTGGCTAACAAAAGAGTCAACACACATGGCATCAATGCATGGATGTATGGATCTAAAAACAATGATTTATTCAACAACAATGAATTGATCACCATCAACATGGTGGTTAAAATGTCAATGTTCTTCAAATTATGGGTTATTGTCTCAGCAATGAATTGAATGAAATATGGAACCAATTGATGTAAACCAGGATCGGATTTGATAGATTGGAAAGTAGACACTCTGAGAGTATCGTTGGTGTCATCCATCAATGCTGCAATGGCTTTGTCAAAGTACAATTGTAATTCCTTAGACAACATGTGTTTCACCAATGGTTTCACTTCCAACTCCTTCTTCGAGCTTTGTGAGGTTTGTTCCACTGTGGTCAATCCTGTAGCTGGGTTTGTCGTTAAGGTAAAGTCCTCGTTGTTCAAGTTTAACATGTTTTCAATCGATCCCCTTTGAGTAGGTGGTAGTTGTTTGATTTCATTTGGATTTGGATTTTGAGGTATCGTTGGTTGAACACCTTCAATGGCCAACCAATGGGCAGTGTACGACGTGAATCTTGGAACTTTTGGTAATGGCTGATTAATGATTTTCTCAAAGTCAACATCATCATCATCGACATAGTACAATGTTTGTCCGGCACCAACCATTGCCTCTTTAAACACCAACGGTCTAGACACATCATACCCGTACAATGGTTCCAAATTTAACACTTTCATAGCCCTGTCCACGTCTTGCACAGTCAATGTCTTCCGTTTCCCATGTCTCATGAACTTCAATGCTTGTTCTAGAATCTCATGGATACGGTACTCCACATCCATGGCTAAGTTCTTGGACACTTCCTCAGGTAGTTGATTTGATATACCCAAAGCTTCAGCAGCGTCCTTCACCGTGTCATGAGGAGACCACAAAGTGTGGGACGTTGGAATCTTGGCAGCGTTCAAATGAGAATTTCCTGGTGCCATTCTTTATTTGATATTCCCTGTATATTATATATTTTGCATTCAAGATAACTGAATAACTTCCTATAATGGGTTTTACGTACCTTACGGGAACCATGTTAAATGATTGTCCTTTAATTGTGGGTGTCTTTTGTTCGTTGGAGGAAAAAAAAAATCGACAAAAAAAGCTATTTACACGCGTTTATAAAATGGCAGTAATCTCCACTGCTCAATGGCCCAATCAATCTATTTCAATAGGGTCTTGTCTAACAGGAACAACTCGTTACTGGACACTCTGGTGTACCCCAATCTGTCAAGAACAGTACCTGCAATGATGAAGTTCTTAGCTGACCAATCTCCCTTGTTGTAGATTTCAGGGATCTTTTGCTGTAATGGGGGGCACTAACCCATTGTACATTGCTCTGTACTCTAACACATCTTCCTTTGTTATTTTGATGGTCTTTTTAACGTCATCAAATGTCCTTGAGATAAATTCTGGAAACACAGTTGCATCAACATTTGTGTATTGCTTTTTATTACTGTTTCTGACAATCCATAGAAGAGCAGCATGGTCTAAAATGCCCTTTCTGATCAAATCGTCGTATGATGTGATACCAAACGTCAATAACAGGGAAGTGGCAAATCTTTGATCAGATTTCATCACTGATTTAAACGATAAGGGCTTGTATTTCTTTAAATAATTCTTCTCCACCTTGTTCACTTCATCAATGGATCTTTGGAACAATGATTTCTGAGTGTTTCTGTAGGTTTTCACTGTTTTGATTACACTTTGATCAACAGTAGTAGACGATGACAACGAAGATGTAGGAAATTGAAAGTTTTTAAACAGGGAAATCTTAGAATCCAACACTTGCCTTAATTGTGCAAACCCGTCAAGTTGCATTCTTAATGTGTATTGCCCCTTTTCACTCTTTAATTGCACCAACGACGCAAAGAATCCAATCAAATTCTCTGGTAATGGATCGGTGCTTGTAACAGTGAAATTGACACCGTCTTCACTGGCCCCGTCAGGTAATTCCACTCCTAAACTAACAGCATTGTCTAACGATGCACTATCCACTTTCAAACTGATGGTGGTGGAATCGTATGCATTTTTGTCCAGGACAAATCCATACCCTAACAGTAAATCAATGTTCGACTTATCACCGTAATTGTTAAACAATTCCTTCCCCTTAGTCAAATTAGAGGATGAATCCTTGCTGGTGAACACAAATTCCTCATCGTCATCAAATGTCCAACTGACTTTTCTATCGTTTTCATGGTTCAACAAATCCACAATTGGAAGTAAAAACGCTTGTGATTTGGTCTTGACACTAGAATCAACGACCAAATATGGGAATGATCTTGATGCAAATATACAGTACGACCACAGATACGCAGGGAAACTGGTCCATGATGTTATCTGTGATGATGTTATCAACTTATTGAAATCAGTGGATTTTAAATCGTGTCTGTAATTTTCATACAGTGTCAATTCAGCATCAACCGAGACACTGGGTATCTGAGAAACGACCAATTTCCATTCATCAAGAATCTTACCCAAATTTCTGAACAAAAAGATATGAGCATCTGTTCCCTTTAACAGTTCTTGAGCGTCTGTGTGCCAGAAATATGGAGTACCAATGTCTTTCCCCAAGGGTAAAAAGTCAATGTATGGCTTAAACTTGGCTGATAAATTGGTTTCTCCGACAATTACATCGTCCTTTGTATCAAACTTTAACTTAGCCAACAACAACATCAATGGCTCATTACCAGAGACAAGTCCTTGAAACTGAGTTTTGAAATACCCATCAGCTAAATCCGGCGTCAACAATAAACCCTTTGGAACTTTGATCAACCCAGTGGAATCCTTCAAGTCATCGGTCAATATAGCTGAGACTCCTCTGCCAGAAACACTTTCAAATTTAACCTTGTCACTTATTTGAGCTCCATTTGCCACAGACCATGACACTAATTCATTGACACCACTCATACCTTAATCTATTGATTGATCTCTAATATATATATGCAAACTGTTATTGTCAAAGAAAAGATAGTTGAATTGCCCTTCCTTTTGCCGTTGTCATTTTCTCTTCCACCAACCAATCCGAAAAAAATTGCAAAAAAAATCATCGCTTTCCCAAAAAGGCACCTGTTTATACAAAAAGACCAAGAACCCTTTTCATAGATGAATTGTCTTGAATCATTTGAACAGTGGTTCAAGTAAACACTTTGAAAATCTGTGAAACGGGGAAAAATTACAACTAATGGATAATCTCCAAATAGATCAAGTCATTTACGTATGTTTTAATTTTAATTGAGGGAACTACTTGTCAATGAATGTGCAAATTTCGAATTACTAACCAAACCATATCTGTTCAACTAGTTGATCAATTCATTTTATGATCCCTCCAATGGGCCGGGTCAAGTGTCAGAGATTCAAAAGAATCTACAAGAAGTACAGAGGTTGGACATTAATTTTGAAATTGCAGATCAGTTGTTGACTAACCAATCACTGAATTGTAAATTCTTTGGTGCTTTAACCTACACAGTCAGATTGAACAATTCAAATCCCACTGCAGATGATTGCAATCAAATAACTATACGGTTACTGCAACATCTCAATCAATTAGTAAACGTGGAAACGTCGTTGTTGAACAATGGTGGATTGTTTGTGATTAAAAAGGTCATGTCAAATCTGGCATTGATTTACATTAAAAACTTTTCTAATTGGTCCAATCCCTTGATGTCATTACTACACACACTCATTACCAAGCACGTTCAATACCCAAATGCTTCATTACCAGAGCAACAATTGCTCGAATCATTAAACAGTGTACCAGTGCCGATCATCACATTGATAATAATATTTTCCGAAATCATCGTTGAGGAAATCACAAAGAAGGAACTGTCCAATGTCAACCAAGCTGCATTACACAAGGCCGTTCATGAGCAATTGTTCCAAACGACCGAGACAATATTGTTGCAAACAAAGAACAATGCCAATGTGCTAACGGTATGGATTGAATGTTTAAACAGTTGGATTACATACGCATCAACAGCTGAGTTGGATTCTATAGAGAGATACGACTTCATCCAATTGCTCTCTGTTACTATGTCATTCATGCAAACAGATAATAACGAAAATGCCATTGGCCTGATAACAGATGCACTGGATACAAACCCATATTTCTTCAAACCTGTGTTAAAACAAAACCTCAATGATTTAATATTCGGTGATTGGGGGTTAAAATTTATCTACACCAATAAGGACGATGCAGAATCTATCAGACAATTCGGTAGATTGGTCACTTTGTATTTACAGATTGACTTGATCAATTTAGCTAAAAAGTTATTAGACCCAAAGAATGATTCCCAATTCCAATTTTTACTGAACTTAACTAATTTTCCAGGTGTGCCCATCGAAGATGAACTCATCTCCAAAGACTTTGTCGAATTTTGGTTTTTGTTGGCAGAGACATTCATCGAAGATGAAGACAGCTTGAGTACCCTGTTGAAGGACGACCAGGGTAAATTGAACTTGTTACAAGAGAAAAGTAAGAACTTATTTGCTCAAGTGACTCAATTGTATTGGAATAAAATCCATATTCCAGAGAGTATTAATGAATTTAGAGATGAGTTCAAGACGTTCAGAAGAGATATCGGTGACTTGTTTGAGACCGTATTCCCCATTATGAAGTTTCAATTGATTAATAATTTAACAGATAACATCATCTCTGCCCTGCAAAGTAATTTGATAATGGACATTGAAAGTTCATTGTTTCTTTTCAACTCACTAATGACAAATTTCAATTCAAGCAATGCCAGCAATGACCTGGAGAACAGCATATCCAAGATTTTAGACACAAACTATTTAGAAATGGTGTTGCCAAATGTCAATGATCCGAAATTTTTGTATTTGATCCAAACAAGTATCCAGTTCTTATCATCAATCGATTGGTTTTACAAATCACACACATCGTACCTACCACAAGTGTTGGATTTCTTATTCAGTTGCATGTTTGTAACGAAATTCCAATTGACCAGTTCTAAGGCGATTTCATTGATTTGTGATGATTGTAGATCGGAATTAGATAGATTTTTACCAAATTTCGAAAAAATAATCAGTGAATTGATTAACAATGTGGAGATTGAAAGATTGATCCGGGAAAGAATAATCAATTCATATGCATCTATCATCCAGGGAATCAAGGATCCTTCTGTGCAAGGTGAGAATTTGATCAAAATTTTAAATGAAATCGATGACAAGGCATATCAAGTGATTATACAATTAAATAATGGTACCGGAACCGCCGATAATGAAGTCCTCATGGATTACCTAACAAGTTTAATTTCATCTGTTGCATCCATCGGGAAGGGAATGCAAGTTCCCGAGGAATTAGAGGATTTCTACAACGAAAATGAATCAATTCGAATCAAGGAATATTGGACAGTGGACCCACTACACATCCGTGAAAAGATTTTGCACATCATTGAAAACTTTGAATTGAATGATAAATTAATCAATAATTTAACTATCATGGAGGAGATAACCAATATCTTCAAGAGTGGGTTGACGGAATCGATAAAAGGAGCATTTGTTTTTCACCATGAATCAATTTTAAAGTTTATTCTCACAAACTTTCAAAAGAACAACTTCAACACTTACCCGTTGCTTTACAATTTATACGAGTCATTGATCATAGCACATGGTAATGAATTGGGTGAGTCCATAGCTGGAACATTGAATTTTATCTTTTTTGAAAAGATAGACATTATCAAAGAAGATCCAGATATGATCCAATCATCAATCAACATGTTCAGCTCCATTCTCACTGTGAGACCTAGCTTGATAATTGTACCAAATACCGAAGAACAACCATTGCTATTAAGTATCATGGAGTTTACCATTTCTAATTTCTCCCAGAATGAAAAATTTGTGTTGAAGGCACTAGAATCCTTCTGGGTTAAATTGATCCACCTAAGAAAGGGAACCAGAAAAGATCATATGGTGGTTAAACGGTTATTCAATGAGACAAAGCTAGGAAATTTCCTAACATTTAATGTGATCAAGTTCATGTTATGCACTACCAGATCCAACTTGGAATATTTCATCAATATTGTGAAGTTGCTAATTGCTAAATACCCTGAGATGATCAAGGCCTGGTTGCGGGACACTTTTGATCAATTAAATGCAGAGAGATCTGCAATGAATCAAAAGCCAATAGCCAATTATGAGATCTTTATCAAGAAGTTAGTTTTGACGAGAGGTAATAGAGAATGTAAAAACGTCATTAAAGACTTCTGGTTAGATGTTAATGGGTTGATAGATTATAATAAATAGTTTTGTACTATTGCTTTAATCTAATGTATTAATTAATTAATAAATACAGAACTTAGAACTAATGATATAAAGATACAATTTGAATTAGGGTAATTAATTAACGTAAATAAATGTAACAAAATTCAAAACAAAAAAATGATGAATGATAACTAGGACATGACAAGCAATGGAAGAAAATTAATAAAAATAATAAAAAAAAAAAGAATTATAATAATGGATAAAGAAGATTAACGTATATCATGCATGAACGATCAACGTTTAATATGAAGTAAATAAAATAATGAAACGGGAAAGAGAAGAAGAAGAAAAAAAAAAGAGGAAGAAAAAAATAAAGGTTTTAAAGGAATGAAAGTAACAGAAAATATGAACTAAAACAATGAATATTATGGCAATCATCTTCTAGATTTAACCACATCTTCCAAGACAGAATTGTAGGCCAACTCGATGTTTTTATCTGGTCCAACTGGTATTTCACCAGAGTCAAATGAATTTATACTGTCATTGTCATCAGGATCAACAGATGATGCTCTAGCTATATGCTTATGAGTGTCGTCATTCTCTTTGAAAATATCAGAGATGGTGATGTTTCTGGATCTCATGTTACTCAACACTTGCACAATTTGCATAATACTATCTGATTTCATAAATGCACTTCTTAATTCATCCTTATCAGGACAATTCTCAGTGACACCCTTAATGCTTAATTCTTGTTGTTGAGGAAGAGGTGTGGAAGAAGCACTACCGGATTCATTTTCTTCAGTGTAACCTGCTGGGGTACTGTCAACTTGCTCAGTGTCAATATTTCTATTATTGCTGAATGGATTATTAACTGCAGCTCTTGTAGCCTCAATGGTGGCATTACAAATAGGAACCTTATTTGTGATCAGTTCAGTGGCCTTGGCAATGGATTTATCGATACCAGCTAATCTGATCAAAGTCTCCTTACCCTCCATGCTCAACTTACCCTTGACGTAAAGGTTGATCAATTCTTTAATTGTAGCTTGTAATCTGGCAACGACAGACGCTGAGAATTGAATGAACACCTTAGCCTTTTCAGGGTCAGCATTTTCACCGGCATTGATTAATTCAGACATAGTCTTGGTGAACATTTTACCCTTCAAGAACTTCTCTTGAAGAGCATCTGTTGGTCTGAAAAGTTTATCGTAATATTCGTCATTGGTCTTACTACCGTACAAGGCCAGTTCCATATTTCTCATCGTCAACAAACCAATCTTTTCTCTGTATTTTTGGTCAACATTGGATGTGTCGAAATCAATAGTCATTAAACTCTTCGATGTATTTGCCAATTTACAAAGAGCCACGGCAGCAGTTTCATCCACTTTATTACCTTGAATAGAAAGATAATTCAAGTTTTGCACAAATGGTAACGTTTCACACAATGTGATGATGGATTTTGTGTCTAAGTCATTGTGATCCAAGTGGAGTTTCTTCAAGTGTTTAAAGAACGGTAAATAAATGGCAAATGAATGGGTAAACTGTGGGAACAATTTCTTGTTGTTGGAAATGTCAAAGTATTTCAAGTTTTGTACCTTTGACAACGCATCAAAGAACTCTGACGTTTCATCGTTGAATATCAAATTACAGTTATTCAACGATAAAAGAGCCAATTTAGTGTCCAATTTTCTAGAGGTGAAGTCAGTGAATGGTTTCAATTTAGACGATAAATCATTGAAACCCAAATCCAAACCTAAACACGATGAATTTTTGTACAACCATTCAGCTATTATCTCCACTTGTTTGTAATTCAAATCATTGTACGCCAAACCAAGCTTAGTCACTGATGTCAAACCTAGATTCAGTAAGTTCTTAAACACTCTCAAGTCATTGATCTTACAACCACTCAACACCATTTCATCTAACCCACTTCTGTAAATGATGGAAGCAGTCATCAATGGCCAGTTCATCTCAGATCTGTCATTCAGATTACACTTCATTCTACCGTCTTCCTTTGGAGGGTTAGCGGATTTTTTAATTCTCTGGGTGTTAACGTGCAACGTTGGACATTGAGTAAGATCCAATCTCTTCAATGCCTTGTTCATTGACAGGAACCAACAAAGCAATGACCAACCTTCTTCATTGATTGGTGTGTTTCTCAAGGAGAGTTTCTCTAGGTACCGTTTGTACAACAATGAACTTAAAATCATCTTAAACATCTCTGGAGTCAATGACACACCATCCAAACTGATACACACGACGGGTGCCACTCTGATGAAATCAGTGAAAGATAGAACCTCGATCATCGATGGTCTTGGGTTTCTCAATTGTAACAATGGCAATGGGTCTGTGCTACCCTTAGGAATTTGTTTCAATGTGGCAGGAATAGGTAAAATCTCTCTCAAATGGCAACATCTAGTGTACAATTCATCGATTTTCAAAGTAACCACTGGTTTATCCATTTGCTTCTTACGTCTCACCATAGGTTTATCAATTTTGATGTTACCCTTCAAATGGCTAGCCTCAGCGGACAATTCAGCGTCACCAGAGATTTGTCTAGCCTTAGCAGCGGCAGCGGCTCTGTCTTCATTTTTGATCATAGACGATGTGGATGTGTTATCGTCTTTACGTAGCTCCACTGATGACAGGATAGGTTTACCGTCAATGTCAATATTCTTCGCCGACGATGTAGCAGCAGCCTCGGCCTTCTCCTTAGCAGCTTCCACTAGTTTCAAATGACCAGACCCACCAACAACGATACCAGACGCAGTTTTCAATTTCTCGTCTGGGTTGATGTTGTGAATGATGATTTCACCGTTTGGTGCAATCTCCACGTTACCCTTTCTTGGGTTTCTGGAAGGAATCTGTTGTGGAGGGTCATTGACGAATGTAGTTGTGGCAAATGCAACCTTCTTCATTGGTTTAATGTTCCCCAAGATCTTCATTGGTGGCTTTTTCACCACTTTTGGAGGTGGTGGAGAGTACTTGTACTTGGCAGAGGTCAGATCCGCCAGCATCTCTTCATTGGCAATCTCCATCAGACTCTCTGTTGGCACTGTATTTGTCTTTGTTCTATGAAGTAACGAGAATCTACCCGAATTGGCATTGGCATTTTGAATCTTTTCCCGTTTGTACTTATCAGCAACATCCACTTCCAGAGAATGGCCTGAGGAATACTTTGGAGTCAACGTGAATGCAGATGGTAGTTTAGGTTTATCAGGGTGGGGTGGGATGATTCCCTCATCGTATTTGATAGACGATGCCGTGGATGGAACGTACACCGATGTGGAGATCGATGGAGTTCTAGACTCAGTGCTTCTTTGGTAATCTTCAATTTCTTTCAAATATTCAGCCAATTGAGAGTCGACATCCTTGTACGTGTCTGACAGGGCAACTGTCTCTGCTTGTTTGTCAAACAAGGAATCATTCTTGTGTTCCTTTGGTGTGATGAAACCGTCAATGGTGTTATTGGTGATGTTTGGAAGATTGTTGGACGACGAGATAGACGATGTATGAGACGACACACGCACTGGTTTATTAACTGTCGATGTTGTTGTTGTTGATGACGTTGCTGCAGATGCAGATGCAGAAGCATGGGTGGCACTAGAAACTGAAGCCGTTGACACTGTTGATGCTGATCTTGGCTTTGCAACTGGTGATGGAGATTTTGGAGGCGACACAGGAGACGCCACGGGGGTAGGATGAGACGATGATGATGAAGTGGAGGAACTCTTACCAAACATCTTCTTGAAAAACCCACCTTTCTTCTTTGGTGGTTCAGGGGATGGAGATGCAATTGGTTTACTCTGAGGCAGATCGACAGATTTAACCTCCACTGGTTTCTTCTTCACTGCAGAGAAATCAGATGTCAACACATTAGTCGATGTTCTAGTCAATTTAGCTCCTGCAGTTGTTGAACCCATTGAATCTTGTGACTTTGTCAATGCCAATCTAGGTTCAGCGGTTCTTGACCTAGTCAGTTTGTTACTGAATGCATCATCATCCAACGTGATAGAACCAGTTCTCACAGCCATTGTATCGAATTTCCCCAACGATGAATCAGTGTTCACATTAGCCTGTGTAGTGGACACAGACGCTGGAGATTTGGAATTGTTGGATGCCTCCAATGATGGAGACTTAATAGCTGAATGTTGTGAAGTGGTACCAGACACTCTCAGAAACCAATCCAATTCAGTGTCATCCATGTTTCTGGAGTGTAATTCTTCTTGTAATCTCTTACGAAGTTGCTCATGTTGAGACTCATTTTTAGCTGAGGACATGATTGATGGGGAAAAATGTTATATCATATACATATATAATCCACTAAAACGAGAAGAGAAAGAGAGAAAAGAAGGGGCAAGGGGAGAATGGAATGGTTTTTCAGAGAATAATATAAATTGATTTCAAGGGATATAGATATGATTAATATTTAAATACTCTTTGATATTGCAATTGTCAATTTAAAAGGACAAGAAAAAAAAAATGTGGAGTAGCAAAATGAGGTTTATTATTATTGCTTATTGTTTTCCCAAACAAACAAAAAAAAAATAAAAAAAAATTAAGTATAATCTATTGAATTGAATTGAGATGTTGATATGATAATAATGATAAAAACAACAAAATGTCAGAAATTGAATAATGAAATGTAAAATGAGTAGATGAAATTGTTTATATCAATTGAAGAAATAAAGAAAAGAGATAAATAAAAGAAAAAAAAAGGGAATCAATTTAATCGTTCAACAAATTTTGACCTTTTCCTTTCCCTCTCTCTTTTTAAACCTTTGTATACCAAAATTACCAAAATACCAATTTTTTTTGATTGTGTTACTGAAACAGGAAATTGAGGGAAATGTTAGGGGTCTTTAAAGGGAAATTAGGGGGGGGGGATGGGAGAGGGAAGAGGGGAGAGGGGGTGAGAGAGCTGATACGATACCAGGGGAGAGAGAGAGAGAGAGAGAGAGAGACAGTTTGCGGCTGGATGTTCCCTTTCAATTGTCTTCTCTTGTCCCCGCCTGGTAAATAGTTATTGCCGCCCTGTGTGGATATAACAAAGAGAACGTACGATGTACGATGTAAGAGGTAAAGACACAAAGCATAAGAAATTTAGTGGGGTGGGGGGGAAGGTTGAAGGGAGACTGGTGAGGATCTTCTGCTCTTTCCCTCCCCCCCCCACGGTGAGAGTGGGTATAAATGGCTGTGTGCTGTGTTGTGATGAGGTATTTTTTTTTATTTTCTTCTTCTTCTTCTTATTCAAGTTTGCTGTCTTTTGTTTTGTTTGGTGTAAGGGTGTTTATTTTTATTTTTATTTTCAAATTCACCGATGTATTTCCCGATAAATAAATAAGGTGTAGCAATAGTAATAGTAATAGTAATAGTAATACAAGTAATACAAGTAATACATTGGATACAGTTTTACTATAAGACCCATCAAATCATATGATCAAACCATTTTCAATATTATTTATTGTCTCATCTTAATCTTTTTATTAATCCGATGTACGTATGATAAATCTCTTATTGTAATTGTGTACATTTATTCTATTGTCTTTTTTGTCCTTTTTTATTCATTTATCATCGGCAAGTTGTTTCATAGGTATACGTCTTGTGTATTAAAAAAAAAAAAAAGAGTGGTGTGATAGGGGAAAACAAAAAAAAAAAAGATATGGCTGTGCAATGGTATAATTGTATGGTTGAGTGGTAGGACGATCGACTCAAACAAAAAAAAAGAAAAAAATTAATCGACGCTCTCTCGCGTCGTCGCTTTCTCGCTAGTTACACTTCATTACTTCACGCTTACAATGTCCGTCGCTAACGCATTAAATTCCGCAGATTTTTAAAGATTTCGATTTCTGATAAAGCGGAATTGTCCATTTTAGGAATTCATCAGATTGTTACCTAGTAGAGTATATATATATATATATATATATATATATATGTGTGTGTGTGTTCCACTTCATGGGGTTTCCAATTCCAATTCAAATTCAAATTCAAATTCATTAGATGTTAGTTCTTTCTCACATAACCATTTGAAAAAAAAAAAAAATATGTTTAAGCATTCGATATCGTTCATTAGATCCATCCACAGTAGTCCGATTTCATTCAATGGTTCTTTCAAACCGTTGTTTCATCGTTTGAAAACTACTACTTCCAGTAATTACCATTCCCATTCCCAATACAGATACGGATACTCTTTGTTATCATCGTTGACTGCTGTCTCTGGTACCTTTTTGGTTTTGTCATTCAACGATGACTGGTTGATTCACAACGATGTGAGCCACAGTTCTCCATCACGGCATCACACCGACATCACAGATTCACCGAATGTGATCTCATTTGATGAATTACAAAAACACAACACGATGGCAGATTGTTGGATAGCCGTTCATGGGAAAGTGTACGATGTCACTGATTTCATCAATGCTCACCCTGGTGGTGCTGCTAGAATTCTACGATTCGCCGGTGGAGACGCTACAAAGGGGTTCTCAATGATGCATTCTCCAAGTTACTTGGATAGATACTTGGACCATGCATACTTGGGTCCGATCTTGGATTTACCCAAGGGGAAATCTAAATCTAAATCTAAATCTAAATCTAAATCTAAATCAAAGTTAGGTTCATCATCAGGTAATAAACGGCAGATCAACATCGATGATGCAGTCACCACACAGAAGGAAAAGTCATTGACTAAGCAAGAACAATTGGAACAACAACGTTTGAAGGACATTCAAAACATGCCCCCACTTTCGGCGATCTTCTCCATCAATGACTTTGAATACGTAGCTAAGAAAGTGCTCCATCCTGTGCATTTGAGTTATTTGGCCTCTGGTGCCAACGATGAAGTCACCTTGAGAGAAAACCATTACGCCCTAGGTAGAATCTTCTTCAGACCAAGGTGTCTAGTGGATGTGGAACACACAGACATCAGTACAACGTTCTTAGGTGTCCATTCATCTGCTCCGTTCTACATCAGTTCTATCATGGGGTCTCATCTGATTCAAGACGAGGGTGATTCGATTCTCACAAAGGCCGCAGGTAATGAACAATTGATCCATATCATCCCCAAGGGTTCCTCTGTGCCCTTGGATAAGATCATCGAGGAGACTAAACCTAACCAAGACGTGTTCTATCAATACTCAATCTCTGCTCCAGAGGAACTACACAAAGCACCAGAATTGTTCCGTAAAATCGAAACAGAGATGCCTCAAATAAAGGCTATCTTCGTCAATGCAAACATTCCAACGATCGATGACAGGGAAAAGGATTTGAAGATAAGAGCACAAACGTTTAGCTCCTCTTCCTCCTCCTCCTCCTCCTCCTCCTCCTCATCATCATCATCTTCTGACCCTGCAGTGTTGTCCATCTCCGATGACGTTCATTACCCTAATTTGACATGGGACGATTTCAAACACTTTCAACAATCTACTAAATTACCAATCATCATCAGAGGGTTACAAAGAAAAGAAGACATTGTCAAGGCATGCGAATTGGGGTTCAAGGGGGTCATCATCACCAACCACGGTGGTAGACACGTTGACACCTCTCTATCTACCATTGAAACACTGTACCAAACTAAGAAGCTAATGAAACAAAAGCAATTAGACTCTGATAAAAACTTTGAGATTTTCATCGAGGGTGGTTTTAAAAGAGGCACTGATGTGTTGAAGGCATTATGTCTCGGTGCTAAACCAGGTTTGGGTAGAGGCTTGATCTACAGTGAAGTGTATGGACAAAAGGGTGTGGAGAAAGCCATTCAAATCTTGAAGTCAGAGATCGTCAGAGACATGAAATTGCTAGGTGTTAACAAGATCGAAGACTTGAACGAAGATTTCCTAGACACTGAAAGTTTAGACTTTAGAATCAGTGCAGTCGATAATTTGTACAACCAAAATTACACTCCAATGTTGGGCCCATCATTTAAAAAGAAATGATTGATTTCATCTTATACATATATTTATACACCACTCTATTTATTCATTCTCTTTTTTAAAATAATACTAAATTTTCATTATATCTATTTATAAATAAATAATGGGAACATAAAATACAAAGAACGAAAAAAAAAAACACAACATCCGCCCAAGAGCTTTTTATTGGCCAATTAACTTTCTTAAATCAGTCAACAACTCTAATGGAAATGCAGGAGTGAAATAGTAGATGAAGAACGAAAATAAACTGCTCACCGATCTCAACCTTGTATGGGACCCTATTTATAGAATCCTTGAAGATACTGATAATGTAGTCTGAATTCTTTGGAGTAACTTCTTCATCAGGTAATGAAACAGTGTCGATCAAATGAGTGTTCAAGCTGTGTCTCAATTTAGTCAATGTCAATAATTGCAACTTCTTTTCAGTGTTTGCCACCAACACAGTGGTGGATTTGGTGATGAATGGGTTCAATTGACTTTCAATGAATTGTAAATCATCAACGGCAGTTTGTAATGAAACTATTAAATCAAGCTTAGCGGCAGTGCCAATGGTTCCACTAATCTGTGAATTACCACCAGTGTAATCAATTGTAATGATAGAAGAACTGACTTCAGGATTCACATAACCGAATTCAGTGCAGTCTTGTAAATCTGAATCACCAATGAACACCTTGTAACCTGCTCTGGCCAAAGTTCTCGTCAATAAGAACCCAACTGAAGAACCGGAGTTATGAATGTATGCTGTTTTCGTCGTTGCCATGCTTTATTTGTTGTACAGTTGAATGAAATTGTAACCAATTGCCACTATTCCAAATGTTATCCCATCATAAAAGGTAAATAAAATGGATCACTGTAAACATATCCAAAAGATACAACTCATTTAGCAATTGTCATTAACGATAAATTACGTAAATCTAATTTTCAAGGCGGTGAAAAGGAGACGGTCGGACATCCGTGCACCATTTCACCAAAGTCCCCTTTTGCAAGATTTGGTTGCAACGGATAATTTACCACTGTAAATGTACTATGATAATAATAACATCATAATCGTGTTTGTGGAATGGTTATTTGAAGGATAGGTAAAAACACATGTGGTTGCTTTCCAGTTTTCTGTGGCCAGAATTGCGGTTATAATCTATTATTATTATTATCATTATCATTATATAAGGTAGTTACAAATACAAATACCTACATTAAATACCCAGCCCAAACACCTCCTCAGGTTTATTGTTAATTGGTAGAGAGAAGCTCAGCATATTCAGCTTCCCACATATCTCTCTGTTCAACGAACCAAAGTGGAAGGTTCTCTTCCTTGGGTAGTTTAATCTTGATTGTAGTGTTAATTTTCTTCTTTTTATCGTTAAGCACATAGAACTCTGGTTTCACTTGATAGAAGTAATAATTCAACACACTGCTATCATTTCCAGATTTCGATGACCCGTGACCGGAACCATCTGGAGTTGATTCTCTGACATCCGATAAATCATCTACACCTGGGATTGCGCTTATTTTGTCATCATTCACAATCGATGTTGGAGGAAAATGTGACAATGTATTTGAATTGTTTAAATTTGGAGGACTCAACAACCCATTGGATATTTGATTATGCCCATCAGATTCTTGAATCCCATGAGCGTCACCCTTGATGTCCTTGGAATTGTTGTTTTCATTTCTATCGTGGTCCTTGTTTCTCTTCTTTTGCTTTCTAAGCTCCACCAGTTTCAACAATTGGTGTGGGATTTGAGGTGATGTTGACATAGACAGTTTTGACCCCACAGAGTTCTGTCTTGGAGATGACGATGATTTCATACTGAACCGTCTCTTAAAAGACGAACTACTGTTCACAGATGGTGGGAACAGTCCATTGGAATTGGCCACTGGAGCGTCTGTTGTTGGAGGTTTGATACTTATAGCAGAAGTTGTGGTGTGTTCACTTATTTCCTCAGCCGTTTCCTCTGGCACTGTTTCATCGATAACACTTTGTGAGAATGGTGAATTGAGATATGAATTTGTTGGAGGAGACACGGGTTGCAGTGGAAGTCTTTCTTTAAACTGTGGAGACAGGACATTATTGTTCATTTGTTCATTGTCTGTTTCCGTTTCCTTTTCCTTTTCCTTTTTACCACTTCTTGATGACTGGGACTCTTGACTTTGTAACACAAGTGATTCATGTGATATCAATTCTATGCAAACCAACTCTAAATAATTCTCCACAGAATAATTAGCCTTATAGTTGGAGTAAAGACGGTACTCATTGGATATACTTGAATAACTCCATCTTTGAATGTGTCTCAGTATAGCCACGACAACCTCTGTACCATCGACCAATAAACAGTTATGGTTCTTTGAATCTAAAAGGAATTGGAAAATCTTGGAAACAATCACAGGTTTCAACACCATCCATTCTTGAAATTTAACATTGGCAACGTTATCATCCTCCTCTGGTAGATTCTTCAAATGGAACAAACTAAGTTTCTTAGTCTCAATGAAATTACTCACCAATCTAGGAGGCTTTTCTTCGTCTAACCATATAATGGATTTAAGTTTAAGCGTGTCTAGAAATGGATGGCTGATTGGATCTAACCTTGAACATCTGTAAATCCCATCTTCAACCAATGCAAAATTGTCTGGAGGAACTAACATATTGTAATGGATCACAAAAAAAGACTGTACTGGTTCAATTGAATAGATCTTTTAGTATTATTAAATGTAATTGTTTATATATATACACCTATATGTATAATATAAACACATGGGAAAGAGAGAGAGGAATCGTTTAGAGCTGCTGTTAATAGTTTTATTGTCTTCTCATTTCGATTTTTTTTGGTGAGATTTCTCTCTGAGCTTGTCGTGTCATTCATTGTTTATATTCCAGTGGGTGTCAAGAATAAGAGGTTTTCAAATTTCAAGTTTTTAACTAACAATTCTTCCTGTTTCCTTTTCCTTTTCCTTCTCCAGAAAAGAAAATTCATAACCTGATAACAGAATATTTTCAAAATGTCGAAGTCTCAGAAACAACAGAAACCATTGAACATTGCAGTGATCCATCCAGATTTAGGTATCGGTGGGGCAGAGAGACTAATGGTTGATCTGGCCATCTCATTGAAACAGTTGAACGGTGACAAGAACAACATTACAATTTACACTTCCCACTGTGACCCAACCCACTGTTTCGATGAAGTCAATCCAACGACTGGTGAATTGAAAGTTAAAGTGTACGGTGATTTCTTACCAAGATTGTTCTTGGGAAGATTTGCCATTGTGTTTGCATTTCTAAGACAACTTTACCTTGTCATCAAGATGATTGTCCTCGGAGAACTCTGGCAATATGACTTGATTGTGTTGGATCAATTATCTTATTGTATCCCTTTGTTACATTTGTTTAAATCAACCCATGCTAGAATATTGTTCTACTGTCATTTCCCAGATAAACTTTTAGCCTTACACACTAGTTTAGTGAGAAGAGTGTATCGGTACTTGTTCGACAAGATCGAAGAATGGTCCACCGGTTGCTCCGACAAGATCGTGGTGAACTCGATATTCACTATGAAAACCGTCAAGGAACACATGCCTTCATTAGCTGGGTTGGATATCGGTGTGATTTACCCTTGTGTTCCTGATAAATTGGATATCAGTGAAGTTGAAGTTAAACAAGTGACTAATTTTTTTGACGATGATGGATTTTTCTTGTCAATCAATAGATTCGACAGAAGAAAGAGGGTTGATATCGCTGTTAAGTCATTTGCTAATTATATCTCCAGCACTAAGGATGCAAAGCAAAAACTAGTTATCTCTGGTGGTTACGATTCAAGAGTTGCTGAGAATGCCAAGTGCTTATCCGAATTACAAACCCTTTGTGACACTCTAGGATTGACACATACTACTGTCAAGGGGGAGTTGAATAATGCTCCATCAGTGCAAGTGTATTTCATGCCATCAATTTCCACCAAATTAAAGAATGCATTACTCTCCAAGACTGACATGCTACTTTACACCCCAGACTTAGAACATTTCGGTATTGTTCCTTTGGAAGCCATGGTTTTGGGAAAGCCCGTCTTGGCTCACAACACTGGTGGTCCATTGGAAACAATTGTCAATTACTTTGATGATCAAAAAAATTTCACTGGTTTCAATGTGGAACATGATGCTGAAAAATGGAGTGACGTTCTGGAATTAGTGAAGGGACTTTCAGATTCAGATTTGAAACACATTGGTGAGAGAGCCAAGTTGAGACTTGACACGCATTTCTCCTTCAATAGTATGTCCGTGGAATTAGCTGATGTTGTTGATCAAATGAAGCCACAGACTTTCTTGTATGAAACCGTGTTATACTATTCCTTATTGGTGTTACCAGCACTTGCATTGGCTAAACTTTTGTTCTAGTTCCAGCATTATTTCATTATTATAGATCTTTTCTTTCCCCATAGGTTTTCTTTCTAATAGACTTGATGAAAAAGTGTTTTTACATTTTTAGATATATATTGTTTTTTTTATTATAAAACCGTAACCTAAAATATATTAAATGTTATTTATGACTTCTAGTCAAGTAAATTAAAAAACAAATAATGAAAACCCAATTATAATTATAACGCCATGAAAAAAAATAATTAACAGAATAAAATTCTTATTCTGTGTCGGTAACAATAGCTTCTTCTCCTCTTCTATTGGATTTATTGAAAACTTCAAGGGCCTTCTTTAACTTCTCCATGGTGACAGGATACTCTAGAACGTAATCAAAAACACCAGAATCTTTGGCATCTTTAGCGTATGATGTCATGGCAATTATGTAAGTGTCACTGTTGACAGAAGCTGTATGCTTGATTAACTTAACCAAATCTATGCAATCCAATCTATGCAACTCCGTAGAGGTGAAAATCAAATCAAACTTGACACTTGACGTAGATCTTTTAATCAATTCTGAACCACTTGCAATAGGCACAACATTACAACCCAACTTCCTCAAATTATTCTCCATAGAAAATCGATGAATAGGAATAGGCTCACAGAGCAATACATCAAACATATCAATGACCATTCTCTGGAATTGTTTAGTGACTGTTTCACCAGTACTAGCATCGGCAGATGTAGACGAAGAAGTTCTCAATCTTCTTGATGATCGTCTCTTTTGAATTCTTGAAATCGCACTGGATTCATTATCAGATGAAGATGGGGAGAAATCACTCATAGTTCTAGAAAATGATTTGTTAAGAAGTCTCATCGCTGGTGAATTTGATGCCTCAGATGATACAGACGCTTTCTTCAGATGATTTCGTGAAACCGGAGAGCCGAACCTTGCTGGGTAATTCAACACTCCCTCTAATGCATGATGTGCATTAACTGGCTTCGAAATTGATAGTTGTTGTTTGTGTGATTGTTGAGATTGCGATTGTTGCTGTTGAAGTAACTGTGGTGGTTGCTGTTGAGGCTGCTGCTGTTGTTGTTGCTGTGTAGTATCAATCACTGGAGGGTCTTCCGTGACTCCCGAAAATTCAGATGCTAAGGAAGCGTTTCTGAACAATGGGGAAGGGATCATACCAAAGTTACTAGGTGATCTTGTTGATTGGAGCTGTTCTTTAGGTGTATTTTGAGGATAAACCAAAGGTGATGTTGGTACTTTGAATGGTGTTATAGATCCTTGTTTAGATCTAGACATAAGACCGGGAGTAGCTGGGCTAGACGATCCGGTATTTGAAGATGTATTATTGAAGGTGATGCCAAATGCAGAATTTGAGGACCCTGAATGAGCAATTCCATTATCATATCCGAATCCACCATCTGATGAATTTGTGGAAGAAACACTATTTCTATGCTCCAAGTGCTCACTCTTTAATCTATTAATAACATCCTTATTCTGTTTCTCTAAAACCGACAAATTTCTAAATTGGAACAAACCAAATTCAGATCCAGTGTCACTTAACTTAGAGCCTCTACGTTCCCTTTGTGATAGTAATTGAGGTTGTGTCAACAACTTCTTACCAGAAAAACTTGGTCTAGGTGAATCCAGTGTGTTAGAGGACGAACTAGAATTAGTTCTAATATGTTTTGGAACTTCTGCGGCACCATCTGTTCTTTCATCTGCAATAGCAGTATCATCATCTTCACCTGCACCTTCGGAATTTTCAAACTCATTATCAGCGGGGAACATATTCAGCAATGCACCTCTATCATCAAAGTATTCTGTGGATTCTGGATCCTCAACCTCTGGAACAAAGGATGCTTCTTCATCAAATAAAGTAGCCCAATTAATACCATGGAAATACGGATGCTCCATAATCTCCTTGGAGCCGCTGAATCCTAATCTCTTGAATGGATCTTTGACCAACAATGCAGAGATCAAGTTTTTGGCGCTGTCTGAGCACAATTCCTTAAACTCTTCAGGTGGAAGATCTGGCCAATCAATATCTGAATGCAAAATGTTCTCAAACACTTTCTCTGGAGTGTCAGCATGGAAAGGAGGATATCCAAATAAAAACTCAAATAATATACAACCAATCGACCACCAATCACTGGCTTCATCCTGCGACACACCGGCAACTGTTTCCGGTGCCAAGTAATCAGGTGTACCCACGAACTTTCTTGTCTGAACAGAATGTTTTGGATCAAACAAAGCATAATTAATAGCTTCTTGTGGTGACGCTATTTCATCACTATCAGGGTAAACAAAAGAAGACTGTGAATTATTTCTTGGAAGCATTGGGTGTAATAATGGTGATGAAGCAGGGTTACTACTTGCATTTGAGAAAGCTCTCGATCTTGCTGGGAACAAATCTTGAGGCAGTGACGATTGCGCTAGTTGTTGCTGTTGTTGTTGATCTAAAAATTCATCAAAGTTATTAGTGCAATTGTTACTTGAAGCACTGATTGGAGTAACCAAAGGAGATGTTGGAGTCAAAGAAAATGGCGTGATACTCAAAGATTTCTTATATCTATTTTGAGCCTGCGGTGGATTGGATGAAGAGGTGGAAGAAATAAAAGGATCATCTAGTAAGCCACCTGAAGCTACACTTGAGGTTGATTCCCTAGCACCCTTTTGTCTTTTAATTAAACCCATACGACTCAATCCAAAATCAGTTAGTTTCACGTGTCCATTATAATCAATTAACAAATTATCAGGCTTTAAATCTCTATGAACAATACCTCTGGAATGTAAATCATCGACACCAACTATAACCTCGGCAATGTATCTTCTGGCCCATGCATCAGGTAAGTAACCCATATTTTTTAGCAAAGTCGCCAAATCACCCCCGACTAAATACTCCATCACTAAATATAGATAATTTTGACTTTGGAAACTAGAGACCAACTGTGCAACATATGCACAGTTAGATTGGGCCATCATAATAGCTCTCTCAGCTTTGACATTGGTGACTTGATTCTTAGCAACCATATCTGATTTCTTTAACACCTTCATCGCATAATATTCTCCGGTTAGCTTTCTCTTAACTAAAAACACAGAACCAAATGCCCCCTTACTAATTGGCTTAATAACTTCATAGTCTTTAATGGATGGAAGGGATGGTTTAAATGCTTGAGGAACTAACAAAGGAGATAATTGTGGTCTATCTAATGAGTTGTTGTGAGAAGGAGGATTTGGAACACCAGCATCACTGAAAAGTAACAATGGCGAGGACAAAGGTGTGTTTGATCCAGATGTTGTAGCTCCAGATCTAGTTATACCAGCTTTTGAATTTCTTTGGATCGAACTTAATGGTATGTTGTACGAAGGAGACAATGGCCTTCTAGGAGAATTAAAATTCGGAGTAGAACCACTAGAAGACATTTTGCGATAATCATCGGGTAAGTTAATGAGAGGTGTATTTCTGCTAAGACCACTTCTTGGAGTCGAAGATCCTGAAGAAAAGCGTTCATCTGTAATTGAAGATAAACTTAGCGGCTTGTTATTAGATGACCTCGATCCTCCGGAATTCAGAGGCAGAGAATCCGAGTCTAAATAAACACTACCAAAAATCATACTTCCAGAAGCTTGAGGAAGTGAACTTTGGGGTTGTGGGGACTGGATGCTCAATGGCTGTGGAGAATGGATTGCCATCGGTTGTTGTATTTCAGTGATACCACCAGAAGTGTCGCCTTCATCTAAAGATTCAGAAACATTGTACACTTGGTTCTTTATTTTGACCATTGTGTCATGAACGGTCTTTAAAATCATTTCATCTGTTTCTTTGGTGATCCTGTCAACGTATTGTAAAATATGTGCATATCTATGAATCGAATCCATCTTAGTTCTAACAAGTTCTTCTGTATCATCTGTTAATAATCGAATGGCAGGATCACTTGATTCCGGCAGTTCTAGTTCTTGAATATGAGCGATGGCTCTACTTGACGCTGGAGAGAAGCAAACCTCATAATCTTCATCTGCTGATTTGTTTTCATTAATGACACCAGGATTGATTCTAATAGCTTCATCACAGTATTCCAGGATTTTTTCCAAATTCTTGAAGGGAAATCTCTTCGATGGTAACAAAGAACCAAGCGATTTCCTTCTTCCAATTGATCCCTGTTCAGAGTTGGAAGACATCAAGGGAATGGGCAGCCCTTTGTACTCATCTATACTGGACTGGCTCATTGTAGATGATGACGAACTGTTTGACGATGTAAGTGACAAAGGAGAAGACGATGGAGTGTTTGAAGTCAGCGATTCTCTTCTTGATAATGTATCAATGATGCCAATGACTAATTTTCTATGCTCTATTAAATTCTCTTGTTTCATGTTGACAATATCTTCTGATCTATGTTCCACTAGGCACAATTCAGTGTGCTTCTCCAACCACCAATTGGGCACATGTTGTTCACAGATCCGACAGAATTCTTGAGGGGGAGGTGGTATGCTCTCCTCATCGACAACTGTCAAATCCATTAAATGTAGCAAATATGATTCAAATAAGTTAACACCAAAACCAAGGTTTGAAACTAACTCTTCCGGTAGTTCTAACGATATATCCTTCAAGGGCACAAATGGTTTCACAATCCACATGGAATGTGTTGGTTCCCTTGATTTTTGTCCATGGATTAAAATACCTTGAGCCTCAAGTTCAATGAATCCACCATCAGTGGACAAAGTGGATGCAGTCGATGGGGCACCAATTGAATTACCATCTTCCTCATCATCAGGATTGGATTCATCATCATCGTCCACAGTGCCATTAGGAATTAAAGGAGATCCGATAGAACCAGTTCTATTATTTTGGAAAAGATCTGTGGTGTTGGTGCTTCTATTAAGGTTTGTTTGTACTATGAATTTGACTCTATAACTTTCATCATCTATCATCATAATGGATGTTGCCTTGTTAAACACTTGTTTATCTTCTAATTCACCAACAATGATATTACTTATAGGATTTCCCTTTATTTTGTTGGGCTTTGTCCCCACTATATTTTCCCAGGTCTTACTGATAAATTTAACATTGCAATCCAAATCAAGTTCCAAGACAAGAGCAGGATTCTGTGCACTTGCCGTTATCAAATCAGTGACATTTTCTTCAGTGTCATTTTGTTCATCTTCAACTTCGTTACTGAAATCAAGTGCCAGTCCACTGGGTGACGATGAGTTGAATGTGTCATTGGTATCGTTATTGGTATCATTATTCACCGTATCATCGGCTGACGCAGGAATAGAAGTATCCTTATCATGTCCTAATGTGTCATTTACTGAATCTATCGTTGTACTATGCAGTTGGAAGTCAATTGACCGATCACATGGAGACACTGATCTTGATGGGGACATCAAAACAGGAGAGTTACGACCATTGAATGGGGACCCAACCATGATTCCTGCACCTCTATTTGGTGTCTGTGGTGAGATAGATCTAGACCTAGACTGGTTAATTCTGAATCGTCTATTTATAGGAGGCGATGCATTTATCGTTGTTGTTGTTGTTATTATTGTAGGTGATGATGCTGATGATGATGTGGGATTCTGCGGAAGGTTTGTTGCCTTTGCACCGTTCTGATCCAATTCGGATTCATCCTTGGGACTCTGGGGTCTGCTCACCATTCCTTATTAATGAATTATGTATATTTATACAAGACAGTGCTTAACGGTATGGTACAGCAGTGTGGGATTAGAATTATAGGGGTGTTTCAGTTTTTGATGTGTGTATGTGTGTGTTTTTCGTCTATTAATTTTTTATTTAATAATGAGATAAGCTCTCCTTGTGGTGGTTCAACATTTAAAATTTGGAAATGATTAAGCGCCAAACTGGATGGTAATCTTGAATTATTATAACCCCCTAGATTGAATTGATCTTCTGATGTTGTCAGCAAAGTGAGACATAAATGATGTATACTCGGTTTCTCACAGTTATCGATTGATATCACACAACATGATGTGCCAGCATTTCCTCTTTGAGGTTTGATTCACAGCTGTGGGTAAACAACCCTCTGCCTCTGCCTCTCGCTGTCTACCTCAACCTACCTCATAGCGTGTGGCTTTACTGGTGTAGAGATGTTGTATAGGCTAAAAATCTTATTGTTTAATATGACAGCATGTTTTTCTTTAAAAACAATAATGATTCAGATTTTTGATTTCATGTTAGTTCTTTGATAGAGACTTGTGTTCTTGGTTAAATTCAACGGGAAGTCTTAATTGATCGTTCATTAGTGTATTTGTTTGTATTTGTGGTGGATCATCGACAATGGATTATTTATTCAACAATGCAACTATTTCTAAGGTTGACCGTTTAACTGAACCGTATTTCAAATTATTCCGACCATACTTGATTCAATTTATTCCACCGTACCTTTCAAAGCTCATCATTTCACAAATTGGTTACGATGCATATTTAGTGTTGATTCAATTGCAATTGTTTAAACCAGGAAACGAACTCATCTTACGAGGAATCTTTGACCAATTTTTCCAATTGAATTTGATCGGTTTGAGTTTGAGTAGGTTCCTCTATCTTCCTCAGATGACCCAATTCTTAACTAAATGGGTCAGTAACAACATACTTGGTATTGGTAATTTAATTTACAACATCAATGGATTATTGAATAATTTGACAACATTCACATACCATGCTGGATCAATCTTCAATCGAGATTGGAACAATTATTATGAACAATGTTCTGGAATCGGTGGCGATTCCTTAGTGGCAAAGCTAGTATGGTTTGTGTGCTTTTTACTTTCCTTTAGATTGTTATCTATCCGTTCATTTCTTTTATTATTATTGATTACTGTTGTTTACTTCTACGTGATTTTGTTTTGTAAGTAATTGAAATATCAATATCTATCTTTTTTATGAAATTTAATCCATTTTAACTACTATAAATTTCATAGTAGTAGTTAATTTAAGTAATCGATTCAAAGATATGATAAGTGATTATCAACTGACTGTTCATCAATATGCTGGAGAATTTTGAAACCAAAACAGGACAACATGTGCTCTCATTTTTACCACTAAACTCATATTTATTTATTTATTTATTTATTCATATTTATTTATTATTTATGATACTACAAACAAATAATAACCATAGTTTATTATATTATGCTATATAACTTATTTATTTAACAATGATTTAAATTTTGTGTGTAGAGTTTACTCAAACTTCTCAATGTAATTGCAAAATTAAAGCCATTTTTTGGCTTGACTAATATGCTACTATGTAATTCATAATTACTGGGATAATAAATCAACACAACAAAAAATATTGTTGTAAAAAAGAAGACAAAAGCTCTTGTTTCCGAATCGGTTTGTTTACATTTCGTTTGTTTGAACTCTCTTGTTCTCATATATTCACTCTTGTTCCCTTTTATTCTCTTGTACTGTCAAAATTTTGGTAGCTTTATGCTCACGCACATTGCATTTTTTTTCTTTTCTTGTTTTTATATCTTCTTTCTTCTTGATTTTTCCTCTAATTCTTCTTATTTCTTCAATGGGATATTTATGAACATCTATGGAGCATCTACAAACGTCAGTGATATGACTATAGCTATGAAGGTCTTGGTTAGCTGTAGGATTATCCTGGAGTTTTTTATTCAATTTGGATTTCTGTCAATTTGGATTTCTTCTGTCAATTTGGTCACTAGGAATTACATTCAATGGATTAAACAACAGCAACAACAACAACAGCAACAACAACAACAACAACAACAACAACAACAACAAACACGAACAACATTAACAACATCAACACCATTTGTACAATTCAACTGGATTATTGGTCTTTAATACTG
>PPLW03000062.1:0-68084 GCA_003707895.3 Ambrosiozyma pseudovanderkliftii
AGGAGACACATTCGAGAAGTGTATGGTATAAAACCGTTTTATTTAATTTTTAATTGCTTTTTTTTTTTTTTTTTTTTTTTTTTTTTTTATTTCTTTTTCTTTTTGAGAGGGTTTCGGTTATTATTGAATTCAATCTTGATATGAACATTTGAAACAGTAAATGAACATGAATAACGGATACAGATAAAAATTACGTATTGTCTATATATATATATATATATATATATATCACCCGTCATAATCGGCGAGTAAAACCATTGAAAACAGCCCGACTTTCATTTCACCACCACAGCACCAGTTAACCACTGCCATCCCCGAGTTAAGCACAATTCCAAGATCTCTGGCTGTGTCTTTTATTTCCGCTTTTGGAATTGTTTGTGCGTGTGCGTGTGCGTGTGCGTGTGCGTGCGTGTGAGTTCTTGTGAGTGGAGGGGGGGGAGAAACCACTGGAGAAAATATATTCTCCGCCTGTGTCAACACCAGAGTGGGAGTGGGAAATGGTTTTATTATTATTCCGAGTTTTCCCGTGTGAGTCGTATAGTCTCCACCTCATCTCATCACTTCCTCTGCCTACCTCCAGGTGGATGGGGTCTCCCTGTCTGCCTACCTCCTTGCATTCCTGCCCGTCGCTGTGTCCGCGTCTGCTCTGCGGCAACAAGAACGCAACCACGCATTAGCACCATTTAAAATGGTTCATATACATAAGCTTATCAGCTACCAGAAGACCAATTAAACCAATGTTTTTTTCGAGATTGAATATCAAGTCATGTATACTATACTATATGTATATGGTACATATCTATCTATATATATATGGTACATATCTATCTATATATATATATATGGTTTAACCAAAGTATCAACCAAAAGACCAACAATGAAAACAAAACAAAAATGCAAAGACACACATACAAACTCCCATTCGACACGACTTAAAAAGGTTCCATGATGATGATGAACAATCCACTAGTGCTGATTGGTTGCGTTTGCGGCGCTGTATTGTGCCATTGTGTTTTTGTTTCTCTCTTATTATTTATTCATTATTCATTATTCATTAATACCCTTTCCAAATCTGACAGAGAGTCCGTCTATTGTTATATTGCCATTGTTTCACCAGCTTAAAATTAACATTAAATTTTTTAAAAAAATTGAGTTCATTTTATCCCAAATCAGCTCACTTTACCTTGAATTTATTCTCCGACTGTGTTTACTTTGTATTACAATAGGGATTTTGTAGGTATTGTCTTTCTATCAAAGAAAGATGCCCATAACTGTTTTTTTTTTGTTTTTGTCACGGTTAATTGCTTAGTGTAAACTATGGATGATTATATTAGTGTATATATTATATATATATATATATATATATAATTATTTTTTTCATTTGGGGTTTTTATTATAAATATACCTTGGATTTCTTGTAAAAATTCATTTAGTTTCACTGGGACCCTGTATCTCTTTACATTAAATTCATTCATTCATTCATTCATTCATTCAAATCAATTCAAATCAATTCAAATCAATTTAAATTTAAATTTATATACGATAAGATGTCCGCTCCACAACTTTACAAGGTTATCCCATTAACAGCTGCTGAAGTCAGCTTTTTAAAATCCTTGAGTCCTGCAGTCAAGGAGAATGGTGTGACCATCACATCCACCATGTACAACCACATGTTTGAAAATTACCCAGCTGTTAAACCATTCTTCAACATGACTAACCAATACACAAAGAGACAACCAAAAGTGCTAGCATTTTCCCTATACGCTTACCTAACCCACTTGGACAATTTGGAACCAATCGTGCCATTCGTCAATCAAATTGTCGTTAAACATTGTGGATTGGATATTCAACCGGAACAGTACAAGGTTGTCGAAAAATGTTTAAATTATGCATTCGGTAAAGTGTTCGGTGATGCATTGGACGATAAATTCTACACTGTGTTCAGTAAGGCATACGGTAATTTGGCTCAATTGTTGATCAACGCAGAGTTTGATTATTACTCCAAATTACAATGGAAGGAGTTTAAGGATTTCAAAGTGACTAAATTGGTCAAGGAATGTGACAACGTCACCTCTGTGTACATCACCCCAGTCGATGGCACCGCTTTGAAACCATTCACCGCTGGTCAATACTTGGGTATCAGATGGTTGGTGCCAGGTCAAGACGCTGAACAATCCCGTGAATATTCAATCTCAGATATCTTACACGATGACAACACTTTCAGAATCTCTGTGAGAGAAATCGATGGTGGATTGGTGTCCACGTTCGTCAATGAACAATTGAAAGTCGGTGATGTGATTAGATGTTCCGCTCCAGTGGGGAAATTCGTTTACCAACAAGATTCAAAGAACGATAAATTAGCAGTGTTTGCAGGTGGTATCGGTATCACTCCATTGATCTCCATTGTGGAATCTGCATTGAAAGACGGTAAATCAGTGGAATTCTATTACTCCAATAAGACCATCAACACAGCTCCTTTCGAATCGTTCCTTTCATCATTGAAGGAGAAATACCCTGACAAGTTCACTTTGAAACAATTCTTCTCTGAGAAAAACGAAAAATTGTCATCTTCAGATATATCATCCATCGATAACTCATACGATGCTTATGTGTTAGGTCCTGTTGAATACATGGACTTTGTCAAGGGAGAATTGACAAAGAATAAAGTCGATAACGTGTACTTGGAATACTTTGGTCCAACAAAGGTTTAAACTTTATGAACGTTGTACAGAACAGTTAAATACAACAAAAAAAAACACAACAAAAAACTACATAGACAATCAACCAAAACAATCACTGATATTTATTTATTTATAATGCATTTTCCTTCTTTATTTTTTTTTTAAACTTAATTTATTATATGGTATTAAAATGAATTAAAAATAAATAGTAAAAATACATAATGAATGCCATCCCAAAATTGGCATACATATATAACCCCCAAAGATAGATAACGCCATGTTTTTTTTTTATAGAAGTCTGGTATCAAGATATCTAAACATACCAGCATCGTGATCCACTGTTTTATCATAGTATTGAAGGTACATCCCAGTTGAATCAGGAACTCCGTCATATGAAATGAGTGAATCTTGTAAGTGTCCACTGTCGAATTGTCTGGATAGCATATCCGAATTGTCACTGAATAGCTTTTTAAGTTGAATGGTTACATTGTAATCACAAATGAAATCTGGTTTGCTGTCATTTACAAAACCATTTCTGTCCATATTTGGGGATACTGGAATAGTGTCTAAGTACTTCTTATGATCTTCAAAACCAACGAATGAATAATTGACTATAATAGAAATATCCCTTTGAATATCACATATACCTAACTGTTCAAACCCATTGATATCGTATTTGTATTTCAACAATTTAATCAAATACCAAATGTCCGACGTGTTCAAAAATGATTTCAATTTAATTAATTTCCATAAGATAATCATCCAATTTTTACAATGGCAAAGATTGTACCTTCTTTGTTCTTCTCCATTGATAAAAGCTTCTAAATGAAATGAAATGATCATAACCACAGGATACAAGGCAGACACAGTAGGATCATCATTGAAATTATTATGTGGATCAGACAACAATTCAACGACCTCTGCTTCAAATTTCCCGATACGTGAATTGGTAAACGCAACAATGTACTCTGCACTCAACAGTACAATAAAATCTACGACGGACGTGATTGATTCCACTTTTTCAATTAATGAAATCATCATCTCATCTGTGATGTTTAATTCTCTCTTTAAAATTTGGTATGACGTCAATTGGGAAACAATAGATTCGGCAATACCATGAACGTATCTGATAACTTTACTAGTGTATTCCCTATAATCTGCAAATACCACTTCCAACTGCTTTTGTTTCCAGTATTCCGAATCCAACGTGTCGATAAATAAGTTTATTAGAGAAATAGACAGCTTCGTGGATAAATCTTTTAATCTCATCAATGTTGGATTCTTGATATTGATGATTAACCTAGCCAGGATCCTAATACTGATTTGTGACTTGCTTTTCCGAAATTCGTATTCTGATAGGTCCGATATATTGGTACCATTCCTGAAAATCAACAACGGTTGCATCATCGACAGTTTGCATAAATTGGAAAAATACTTAAACAGGTATGGACTTATCGAAAGAGGTAAATTCTTTATCAATAATTCCAACAACATGTATAAGTAGGACTTGAAATCAACCTCCTGATAAAACTCAACCAAATTAGAATAGAACAACAACTCATACTTGTTTCGTAACTCTTCGTCAGCAAAATAATTCCATTCTAAATGGATTAATGCATCAACTGGGATTTTTAATAAAGCAGATACCTCAACCCATAATGAAAAACATCTATTTTTTAAAATTTCATTTTTCACATCAGATACTATCACCGTTTTAATATGCACAATCATATCATTTCGTAGCTTAGATGCGGCAGTGTTGACAACGTCTGAAGAAACACCATGTAGTAGCTTAGTAAACGTTTCTAATAATTTCTCTGGGGCATATGCTATTTTGGATCCACGATTACAATTCTTCAGTCTCAACGTTATCACAGTAACATCAACAAATTGTTCTAGTTGATACCGGGTCAAGTCAGTTGAAGAGAAATAATCACAGATTGTTACTATGAATGAAGAGAACACTGATTGAAGGGAATCGATATTAGATTTCGAATCATTGATGACGTTCACTAGAACAGGAAGACATCCTCTTATGATACCAATTGGAAATTTATCAAGTTCAGCGATATAAGTCTTGGTAAGAACATGCATTATTTCCAGAATACTCTTATATGCTTCTAATGATTTAAACCCATTTAATATCTTGAATATATCTCTAAATTGCTGACTGAAGTCTCTTTTAAATAATATCACCATCACCAATAATAAACTAGCTCTATTTCTCAGGAGAGCAACATTACATGTTCTAATATCACCAACAGGGTTTAACTTTTCAACTAGACTAGCCTCTTTGAATGGATCCATGAACCGCTTGACATAAAGAACAAGTAATTTTAAATACATGTCTAAACATCCTTCTGTTTTGGTAAATATCGATGGGTTGGGTAAGGAATAATATAAAATGGGGGAAGCCCGTAGAGAACCCACATTCTCAAACCTGTGTTGACTCAACATCCTATAGAGTTTCAACAAAAGTTGTTCTTCCAATGGCCATTCTAAATCATTAACAATCCTTCTAACAGAGGTAAACAGTGAAATCCATCTTGACGCATCCTTTATCTTGATCAAAGTTTCGGCTTCCTGTGCATAGTATTCCCAATCATTGGTGACAGGTCCTCGAGAATGTAAGAAATAAAGAAATCCAGTAACATTTGTTAATTTTAAAGAATGGATTCTAGCAACTAATGCGACCTCCATCCATGGATTAGCGGACAATTTCAGGAAGATAGACATAGATTCCATATGGTGAGTGTACGTGCAACCATCTAGTCCTTTTAGACACTTGACGAAATGATCAGGAGATAAGCTGCAACAGGCAAAAATAACCAATCTTTCAAGTTCCTTGGTGGATTGCTCATATAGAGCACCGTAACCATCAGATTCTCTTGTGACCAACTTATGGCTTAAATCAACCAAAAGAAACCAATATGGAAAATGGAATATCATTTGTCTGTAGCTGGTAATATATTTCACCAAGGAAGTACACGTTCCGAGTAATAACTTACTCAATGACTTCAGTTGATTTAAATTGGTCTCACTTAGATTCCAAAGTAATTGTAACAGTCTAATGTAACATTTCCTTAATTCTCCCTGAGCATGAGAATCTAAGGGTAAGCTATTCTTGAAAATATTTATTATTGCATCCAATAATGTAGAAACAAGTCCGGTTGAATCGTCAAGGTTAAAAGAATTGATTGTAAAAGAGATAGAAGAAAATTGGAACTCAATGTCTCCTTCTTTAACGTATTCGCCATCTGCTGCAACACTTTCTTTGAATAGCTTCGAGGACACAAATGAATTAGACTTGAGCGGTATGTTATTAAAAGTATCAAGCGAAAACATTCCACTTTGTTCTCGAGAAACAGCAGCATGCTCCAATCTTTCGAGAGTTTGCCTAAAACCATCAGATGTAGCCAATGGTATATCGTTACTTATCTTCTCTGTCATTGGTTTTAAACTGGAAACTTTTGATGAAGTAGGAACCACTGGGGACGAGTCTTCCTTTCCCTCAATTTGTATTGTTCCAGTCAATCTACCCCTACCGGTATAGAAAATACGGTCGAATGTAGAACTTGCTTGCGTTGTATACTTGACTTTAACCCCCTTTTGTTGATTCTTGGGATTCTTATTCTGCAACTCAGAAGGTTGTAAAATATTTTGCAATCTGGATTCCTTACTGGCATTGATTGCTCCACCAACTGAATTATTAGAATATCGTTTAGATGTTTTTGTATTTTTTGCATTTTTTGTGTCTTTTGATTGATTGTCGTCATTATCCATAGCCAAAAAATCCCCATAAAGAGTTTGAGCAAATGAGACATCATTTCCAGCTCCTTCATCTTCAGGATCATCCAACCATATAATATCTGTGTCGGCTAATGAAGTAGATGGAACTTTTTGCTGATGTTTTGAAATTTGTTGCTGTTTCGTAAAAGAAGAAACCTTTCCTGAATCTCTTCTATGCGAGCCAACAAGTTTCTTTCTTCTAATAGCACTGGTACCAAATTTACTAATTCTGGATTTTCCAGTTTTTTTCGAATGCCTACCCAATCTCGTACTATTCGTTGATTTTGCTCCTGAAAGCATATAATTGATTCCAATGTGTCTATCCTCTTCAGCAGCACCTTCTCTATCTATCTTCCAAGCGAGAGTGTCCCCGAAAAGATCATAATCATTAATCCCATTATCATTATCATCATTGGCATCGGAATTGTCTTCAACTGAAGGTGTATCAGATAACATATTTAGAGCATCATCTTGGGAATCAACACCACTGTTGTCACTAAACGAAATATGATTATCCATAATGTGATATGGGTTAACATCTTTTTCGGAGAAACCGGCATCTTCAGCTAGGAATCCATCCATTTCATGTGAAGAAGTATGCTTTACCTTTGCAGTCTTAACACGCTTTGCAAGACCAGGTCTAATCTCCTTTTCTATTCTACTTCTTTTACCGGTTCTATTTGAAGTATTCAAATTCTTTTCCCCATAAACTTTATAAAATGATGCCGGTAAGACATGATTTAATGCTGTTTTCTTCTTGTATTTTCTATTTCTGAACACAAATTCATTTGATACATCTTCAGTATCAGCATCAGCATCACTACCATCGTCAGATGAACTGGTCATGGTAGTTGAGGGCTTGTAGTTTTTGAGTCTCTTGTTGAAAACATTTTTTTGTTCTTGTTGGAAAGGTTCAGGTTCAGGTTCAGGGGTACCATCATTGTAAACATATTCATCATCAGAAGTGTTAAAATCATCAGTCTCAACAAAGTCTCTTGTCTGACTGTCATTGTTGCTAACATTTTCATATTGATGCCTTTCTCCGGCTTCTTGAAGTTGTTTAGTTTCACCTTCGATACATAACATAAAAGTTGGTTTTTCAAATGGACCATATCCTATTTCCTTTCTCTCTCTCTCTCTTCTTTTTCTTTTATATGCTTCCGCTAGATAATCTAGAATTTGCTGATATGATTTTCCATTGTCATACATATCATTTAAAACATAACTAGAAGCTAAACCAAGATGAACTGCAGTATCGGTTATATACACATGGTCTTGAGAGAACTTGTGATGTCTAGTTCTTCTTGATCTCAAGGAGTCGACCAATGATGTACTAGGAGTTGTTAACAAGTTTTGCTCTGATGGAATATGGGTAGGACGAATAATACTCCTTGGAGGAGGAGAAGGAGATGTCTTCTTAGCATTCATAAGTGAGGAATTTGATTTAATAACATTCATCTCTATGTGATTATTAACTGAATGGTTATGCACTACATCATGCGAAAGAGTTGTAGGTTCTGCTGTATTATTTTGTGAATCATCTGATGGGTCGACGATTTGACTGCTTGAATCTAATACATGTCTCTTCCTTGAAGCTCTACCTATCAATATTTGAGAGTCATCATCATTGACAATTGACTTATCTGGAAGAGAATCTGTGACAGGCGTGGATGGCTCCAGTTCTGAGGTTAGATCTGTTGTGTCTTTGGATTGTAAGATAATTTGACTAAGTGCCTTATTTGGGTCTGGTGTCTCGTCAACTTCTTCCTCAACTTCACTTTCTGAATTAGATGAAACATTTTCAATTTTCAAATTTATGAGTCTTGTATACTGTCTTCGTTCCCTTTTATCATCTATGGGGTCCTCTTCCGTTTCATAAAATGATTTACCACCTCTCTTATGACCTTGATATCGTTTAAAATCTTCTAAATACACATTGAAGTCCTTTTTCCCAAACCTATGTTTCCTTATATCATTTCTTTCATAGAATCTTCGGAGTTTTATGTATTTTCTGTTCAACATATATAATATTTCACTATCTGACAATCCCTTTTTTGAAAGGATTTCAAGGTGTTTTCTATCTGATAGGTTTAAATATTCAGCCAAATCAGTGGTGTAAACATGTCTTTGGTAAAACCCACGTCGTCTCATCGTGTTAGATGGTAAATTAGAAAATTCTAATGTTAATGGTTTCAATTGACGTACAAGTTCTTCTTGTCTCCTCAGTAGTTTTTCCTCTTTCCCCTTCTGTTATATATACGTGTAATCACAGTTAGTATTCTAGGATAGTATAAGTGACTAGAGTTAGATCAAAAAACACATACCATCTGTAACTTTCGAACGAGTCTCCAATCAATCACAGATTCAGAGTCAGAGTCACTCTGGGAGTCAGCGATCAAATGGTCTGACATGATTTCAGAACATATATATTTGTTGTTTATACGATTTGAAATCTCCTTTACATGGCTAATATCTAAATTCCTACATGTTATTCTAGTATTTAAATATATTTATATGATAAGTCATCACGTACACAGTCTTGCACGTATAAACGCGTTAAACAGATATATCGACCCGTCGATCGTCTATAAATCACGTGATTAATATTTTTTGGCTAGTTTACTTTCCCGTCTCAACTGAGTTGTTTATACAATAACACAGGGGAGATGATAAATGGAGATTATATGAAGAGACAGTCATAACTACCATTTAAAACTTAACAACCCATTAATTGCATTGATAATGTCATCTGTCCAGAGTACACCAGATTCTTCCAGAAAGATGTCTTCTTCATCTCAATCAAGAAAAACAAGACCGGTATGTGTCCAATTGCATAGAAATATATGTTTATAGTTTCCCCAATACATTAATTGAAGACTCTATTCCCTTTACTAACAAATAACACCCCCCTTTGTTGAATTGTAACATCCCCTTTTAATATAGACACAAACCATTTCAACAGCAACTGCACAATTATTAACCTCAACAAAAGCTCTTTTAAAATCCCTAACTGCGTGGGCAAGCAGATCTGCATCTGTGTCTGATGTGTCATCTAGATTTGTCAAGGTAGGCGACGATTTTAAGGCTTTGAAGAAATCATATGCTGCTCAGGGATTGGATGTGTCAGATGTCAAGGATATTCCTACAATGTTGAGAGGTGTTCTTGAAGAATCATTGGTGTTGGAACCTTCACAGAAAACCCTGGACATGTTTCTTCCCAAAGTTGGTCAAATTGTTTCTGAACTAATGAAAATCCTAAAAGATAAACAGGCTGAATCTCAGAAATTGACAGATGCGAGAAGACATTCTGATCAGAGGGATAAAATATCATCTCCTAGTTCTTTATCTTCTACAGCTGCAAGTTCTGATTCACTCCAGTCGAATAAAGACCCAATTGCGAAATTACAAAATAATCAATCATTAATGAGAAGAGGTTCCAAAAGATTCTCTGCTTATCAAACATCAAAGATACTATCAATGAATGTAGCAAACACCCCTCTGCCTGATGAGGTTCCAACTTTTACACCACCACCTAAAGCTCCTGGAACTCCAAATAGTGGGTCTTCGTCTAACACAAAAACTGAAAACCCCATGGCGCCTGGAAGTCCTCTTCAAGATGAAGTTGCTAAAAATATTAAACAATCGGAAGTCCATCAACAGCTGATGTCACCAAAATCTGACCCCGAAAAGACTGAATCTGACGAAGTTGCAAATGTTCCTCCTATCTCTGTTACTCCTACGATACCATCTAATGCACAAACTAATAAATCTAAATTATTTTTAAAACAAGGTGACAGAGTGAAGAAAATAGACATCAAGTTGCCAACTACACTGGCAACTTTAAAGTTAATCTTTACCCAAAAATTTGGATACACACCTGAAAATGATACTTATCCACCTATATACATACAGGAGGGTAACAATTCCGTTGCGTACGAGTTAGAAGATGTCACAGAAATCCAGTCAGGAAATATTTTATCATTATATGAACCATATTCAAGACCTGAATCATCTGCTTCATCTCTGGACTCCCAACTGGTATTACTGAAGGATGAGATTTCAAAAATCAATGATAGCTTATCTGGCAAGATAGAAAAATTAGCTAGTGTCAATAATGCTAGTGCCTCAACTGGTATGATCACTGTTAAGGAACCAACCAAGCCTAAAGAGTCTGGCGTGACGAGAGGGGAGTTACAAGCATTAAGGTTATTATTATCTAAGGCCAGACAACAGCAAAGTGTCACCAATAAAAGATTGACAGATTCAGTAAACGATGCCGTGTCTCTTGTGCAGAAATTTCAAGACATTGGACTCTCTCCTCAAGGGGTTATTAGTGATCCATACATGGAGAGTTGTAAAAACAAAGTCAGCTCTGAATGTGAAACTTTGGTTACCAGAATTGATGACTTACAGGATGTTATCGAAGCATTGAAGTTAGATTTAAGTAAGCGTGGAAGTAGACCATCCCATAAACAAATTACATTTGTCGGAAAAGAGATGGAAACAGCAAAAACAAGCATGAAAAAGTTACTTTACTATATGACTAATGAGAGAAAGAATTGGAATGCAAGATGGCAATCTGAACTTACTGCTATCCTAGAAGAACAAGAGTTCTTTAAGGAACAGGAAACGATCATTCAACTACTTGAAGAAGATCTTAACTCTGCTGATGATACATATGAGCTAATTGTTAAATGTTGTGAAGAAATGGAGAAGGTTAACAGTTCAAATGTGAAAGGTTCCATTAATCTACCATTACCCGATCCATCTCTCAGCGCTAAAGATGTGAAGAATGCATTACTAGATGAAGTTAGAAGTCTTAAACCAGATCACGAGTCTAGAGTGGAGGCTATACTGAAGGCTGAAAAAGTCAGAGAGAAGGAGAAAGAATTGCTAAACTCCGATGTATTTCAAGAAGAGTTAGACGATTTTGTCGGTCATGATAAGTTGAAGAAAAGTGGTGGTATCGAAGAACTCGAAAGACAGAGAAAACTGAAAGATGAACAAAATTTGAAGAGCACATTTGGAGTTGTTTAATATTGTTTAATAAATCTTTTACTTTTATACTTAGTTACGTTCATATATAGTTATTCAAGTTTTATTTAGCAAAGAGATAATTAGCGAAAATATTTAGGAATGAGGTTTCTTTTAATAAATTCATCAAGCAACACCTTACGTACATTACACACATCTATATGCCGTTCATGGTATCTTAATATCATACACTTCTGGAATTCATTCAAGAATTTGTGTAGTTTGGAAGCATTCCAGTCGTCATATTCAAGGACAAATTTAAAGCTATTGGTAAACTTCGTTACCATCGCCATAGTCAGATGGTTTATGTTTGTTGCAACAACATCCATATTATTGTACTGTGGATCGAACAAATGAAAGTTGTTCAATCTGAATAAAAAAAGTTTAGCTATCCGGTTACTGAGCTGAGCAAAACTGTGGACATGAACCAAAGAGGTGTCATAAGTACAACTGAACTTATATAGTGATAATGTTTGCAAATCTATGGTCTGTGCTAAAAAATCAATACTTGTGTTCTTTGCCACCATTGATTTTTGACGATTAATATTAATATTATATTCATCAATCCTTCTTGAGATTAATCTTTGGTATTTTCTGATCATTGAAGTATCTGCAGTCAAAACGATGAAATCATCAGCGAATCTGACAACAATAGTTTCATCAGTATCAACGAGACTTTCTAATTGAATCAAAAAGTTGTCATAAACTATATTACAGAACATGCCAGATAATGGAAACCCTTGGTATAATCCGTCAATTCTATGATATGTTTTATTTTGATGGTACAATGCCGTGTGTTTCAATTGATCTTCAGCAACTTCAATTAACTGCTTCTTGCTTATTCTCACAGTCTTAAATTGATCAACAATGAAGTCATTAGATTTGCTTACAAATGGGATTGTTTCATTCAAGATAGTTGGTCTTGTATCAGACACATATACATTTTTCTTCAGCAAAACACCATTTTGACTAACACGCCTCGTGTTTAAGTAATATGTATTGGAATCCGTAGCCAACATTTGATGCACAATCTCTTTCACCTTTGTTAGAGGGATTGAATCATAAGCATTCTTCACATCGAATTTCAAAGCATGCAGTACTGGAAGTGTTCCGTACTTTTTCAAAAGAAGTGTTTTGAATTTCCAAAGTTTTATTGTAAGACCATTGACAGATGATAAAGAGTTGGTATTTCGTTTGTACGACAAAACCTTCGATAATGCTTTTAACCCATTATTGACATAATGATAATGCTCAAATATCTGGTTTTTTCCACCTTTGTATGGGATTGTAATCAATCTGAAACCGGCCCTTTTTGGGACAATTCTTAAGGTACCAATATAATCATCATTCTCAGAAAACATTCCTAAACCATTATATGAATCCTTGGATGGTGGCAATAAGTATTTATCTTTATACTGATGCATAAATGGTTTTAACAGCTTATTCCAAATATCGTGTCTATAAAACTTCACTTCTGTGGATTGTGATAATTCCGTAGCATAAAAGAATGCTATCACTAAACCAAAGATAAATGATTCAATGTACCAATGAAGCAAACGTTTGAGTTTTGAAATTGCATGCTCATATGCGACTTTGCTATTATGTACATTTCTTTTCAGTAACCAGGGGATTTTCGTTATTTTAATACCTGTCATAAGTGAATCAATTTTGAATCTTTCGGATGACCTTGAGAATATTATACTGGATATTTTTGAGAAGAGAACGTTGCAATTTTCTTTACCGAACAATGAATCAGGAGTCACCATCTTCATAATTACAAACAGGAACTTTAACAATCTTCTTTTGGAAATAGATAACTCATAATTATTAAAACTTTTCATCGACTCACTTGATGGCTTTCCACAAATAGAATCGTAGATATAAGGGTAGTTCATTTGACATGATTCATGCCGATCGATGAATTCAACAAGTATACGATGCAATGCCCTCAATCCTTTAGGAACGCTTCTCCTATTACTATAATCACCACCGAATACACTGGTCAAGATAGAAGTTGGTTTATTTGGCAATGGATTATAGTGTTTGGAGTGTCCACGGTACAACACTGTCCCAATAGATACGTAGTCTTTCTTCCTATTTGGTAAAAACTTTCTAACATTAACTGTCCCCCAAAGCTGAAACTTCTTATCACTTGTATAACCGGAGCACTCCAAAAACATTCTCAGGAAATTCTCTGTACCTAACAATGAATGAAAAACTCTGAATGTTGTAGATTTGAGCAATTGCACAGTAGAGTTGAATCCTGGACAAACAGTGGCATTTGCAGTAGCCGACGCATTCCTTAAACGAGAACAATCAATGTAACCTTCAACAAGAGCATCACTGTACTTCTGATCACGTAGATACTTCACTAATTCATCTATGAGCCTTGAGTGGTCACTATGGAGAAATTCTTCATACTGTAGTAAATAAGCCGGTATCAGACCTTGCTGGAATCTAGATGTTTGCATTATAGATATGGAATCGGATAATTGATTCAACTCCATTTCCATCGTACCAGACGCAAACGAATGGAACGTTTGATCCCCATTGATTGAATATTTCTTGATATAATCTCGAAGCGTGATCATTGGTAGATATATGCCTCTCCTAGACTATGTAACCGTAATTTTCAGATAAATATCTGAATCAAGCATCTTTCATCTGGTTTGTTTACTTTTTTGAAAAAAAAGTGCACAAAAGTGCGCCAAAGGGTCAAAATAATACAGATTGATAAATTTTTTATAGAAATGTAAATGATCTTTGTAAATAACTGATGTCGGGTACTAATATAACCATAAAGTACTTTCTTCCATTCACCATGACAAAGGATATTAATAAATGTAAAGATCTGGATTATGATACTTCGACTTTTTACGGAAAATTCCGAAGGATTCAAGCGGTGGAGTCGATATCTCAACCGAACTTGAAACCATTTTGGATAGTATCTGTGAATCCTAAACTGACACCAGTGATGGTTAAATGTATCAAAGAACACCTTTCACATACTACAGATCAATTAAAACATATTAAACGATTTAAAAAAATCATCGGGGAAGGTGCTCCAATAATTCACTGTGTCATATGTTCAGTCAATGAGTTGGATCAATCCGAAGTTAAGGATCTGTTAATCACGCAACTTGGAATATCTGATTTTGAACTATTTCAACAAAACATCCCAATGAACAAGCCACTGGATAAGGAACTGAATGTATCATGGTCGACTAAATACTGGCCTTTGGTATGGAAAGGGAACCCTATGGTTCAGGAACTCAATGAAAGCTTTAAGGACTTTGATAAAGAAAAGCATTTACATTATATTAAACATGTGGTAAAAATATCACAAGAGATAAGGGTATGTACATATGTATCTCTCTGTTAAAGATATTTAAAGATATACATAATATACTAACGGTTAAGAACACGAAATGATATAGAGTACAAGTGACAAACAACTTCCAATAGTAGCGTGTTTTGTCGATCCTACGATAGATACTATCAAGGCAATACACACTGACAGCCGTACCAAGGAAAATCCCATTGAGCATCCAATAATGAAATGTATAGATGATGTTGCCAAAGCTGAATTAAACCGACGGAAAATGGTACAGGAGACAGGTGGGCAAATAGACAAATCTCAAAATAATTACTTATGTCTCAATTACCATGTGTATGTGTCTCATGAACCATGTACTATGTGTGCTATGGCCTTACTTCATTCTAGGATAGCGAAATTGGTGTATGTTAATGATATGGAATTAACTGGTGCTATTGGTAAGGACAGTGGATGTGGGTATATGATCCATCTTAGTTGTGAACTCAACTGGAAATTCGAGAGTTATAAGTATTTGCTTGATCAACACGAACCACACGTTCCACAAATTGATCCATACATTGATGTATGATTATTAGTGATCAATTGTATGTCTCATTTCATTGGTCAACTTTATGGCGCCAACTCCTTTTCTAATTTTTTCAAATCTTCTTGTAAATCATTTAATGAACCATCAAAATTTATAGAACCATGCTTTAAATCATTCATTGAATCAATGATGTCTTTAATTTCCTGTAATTCATTATCTGTTTCCTTTTGTAATGTTTGCAGTTCATTTTCCACTGAGTCATTCAATGCCAACATTGAATTGATCAATTTTTCCAACTCTTGATCGTTAAGATCAATTGCACTTGAATTATCAGAGCTATCGTAGCTCTCTATAAGAGATAATCTTTTCGTGTTTATTTTCACCCTATGTAAGGACACTCTCTCCTTTTGTTCATTCAATAACTGATACATTTCGTCAATAAGTTGTTGACTTATCTTTGGTTGACGGGTGGATTTCTTTACTATAGTTTCAAACTGTCTCTTGGGAATTAGTTGGAATAACTCTTTCACAAGGAAATTGTTTAGAATGTCTCTGCAAGTGATAGACTCAGATTTACCATCACTCATTTCAGTATCTAATTAAAAACAGTTATCTAGTTTGTTGGATTTGAACGTTATTTCTGCTTATGTTTATAATGTATCTTTGATAATATCGGTTTTAGATCTAATGTAAAGACGCGTTTGTTTTCACTGTGTCTAATAATCTGTGTGGAGTTTCTTTCATGAAAAAGAACAACAGATGTCTATTAGTGATACTATTCGAATGTCTTCTAATTAAAATGAAGTAAATCTTGTCAGTCGATATCAACACTAACCATGGATTACTATGTATTGTCCAATAGTAGTAATTATTTCGATTTATCTATCAAGTTCAGTAAATAAAAACACCGAGGAACAGAGGTCGATCGACGTAAAACACGACTGTTCTGTCTCTGTGAGCGTCGTTCTCACCAACCAAACTCGAAAAGAGTTAACAAACTCTGAACAAATCTTGATTCTCTTACAATGGGAGTACTCTCTGTATATAATGAATTTTCTACAATACCAGAGTTCCCTATAGCTCAATTGACTTGAAGATGGAATTATTACCTGAAGGAAAACAGAACACTCAGGACGTGACGAGGGAGGACCAAGCGAATATCAATCAATTCTCTAAATTGATATCAAAGATTGATCGTCACACTTTGGAAATTGACAATTACAAACAGGAAAAGGAATACCTAGATGATCTATCATTGGAAATTGAATTAATAGATGAGGATGAAAAAGTTAATTATAAGGTTGGTGACACATTTGTGTTGTTAAAGCAAAGTGAAGTTGTGGAGAGACTAGAAAAGGACAATGAAGAATTAGATGAAAAGATTGACAAGGTCAATAAAATACTGGAAAATCTTCATGATGAAACTGAAACGTTAAAGAAATTATTATATGCAAAGTTTGGTGACACGATCAACTTGGAGAGATGATCTTTGTCTTTATAGATTATACAAGTTTTTACATGCACTAGGCTATTTATTCACTATTGTCCATTGTGAATTATCATTAATTAATAAATCATCTATAAAATTAATATACATGTCGATGTAAATAATATACAATTGATGGAGACAAGGGGAAGAGTCCATATTATGTGTTTTGCCTTGTCGTATTTTGGAAACTAAAAGATGTACACTTTTTTAGGCTTGCAATGGAATCATGTTCTTTCCATCTTGTTCAAACTCAACTAAACACATTGGAATGTTATACTTGCAGGTACGTTTGATTTGTAAATTCAGGTTCGTTATACAATCAGGGAATTGGAGTTCGTTGTTTTGAATGAATGGTGCATCCAGTTTCAAATATCTCAATCTTTGTAAATTTTCGATAGGGTCAAGGTAAAACTTCCCACCTTCACATATTTCCACTGTTTCCACAAACACTGGAATATTCAACTGTTTTAATCCACAATGGATAATTTTTAAGTGTCTTAAATTGGTCGGAAGGTATTTATCATCCAATGAACACCTCTCGCAATACAAACTCTGGCAGCCTATGCCACCAAAGTGTTTTACTGTGGAATGGCTAAGTTTTAACATCGATAATCGAAGTGAACTCATTGATGAGAAATTTAACACCCATCTACCTTTTAAAACTAATGCTTTTAACTGAGTCATTAAATTGATCTTACGAATAGGGAAATCTGGTATACTGCTTTCAAATGTCAGTGAAGACATATTTGAGTATCCCAACTTACTGAACAGTTCTAAGATCTTTCCATTGTTATCATTAGATATTTTCCTTTTCTGGCATATATCAAACTCTAACTTCACTTTCAAGTCATCAGGTATAGGAAGTATCTTATGCACGAAAAATGAATCATTAAGAGCAACGGTGACCTTGACCTTTGGCATTAACTGTTTTTCACCCGAATAGTTAGAAAACATCACAATGAGTGGTATAAAATTATTCAGAAATGTTAGCGTAGTATGAATTTCCATCCCTTGTAAATCTGGCAAAATATCAGGATGTGATATCACAAATGAGATATCATCTTGATCTGATAGATGTAATGTACAACGAGAGAAAACGATACAGCTTCCTTTCACAGTTAATAACTGTTTGCACACAGACAAAGTCATATCTAAACAAGATGCTGCTTTTAAAATCCTCATATTACCTAGACCTATAGGAGTTATTGAATCTATCTGTAATCTGGGCACACTAACATTGCACTCATCAATGATCCAACATAGATATTGGCCGTCGTCACAACCTAGTGATAAAATGTAATTATTTGCCAGATACAAAACATTGCCATATAACCGAGAGCTATCTAGCAAAAGCTGAATCATAATAATTTCACATACGCTTGGTGTAGGTCCAAATTTGCATGCTGACGAAATGTTATGAAGTAGGACTTGTCTTTCGGTAAGAGTAAGAATTGAGTAATACCACAAGTCCATGATGTCCCATTGGATCTCAAATATCAAATTTTGGAACACCTTTGCAAATTCTACTACTATTGAGTCAACCATTGTCATATGTCACTGTTTTTTTTTGTAGTAGTTTATAAAAGATTTTATTGCAATTATTAAGTCAATAAAATCCATTCAAGGAGTTTACATACACATAAATCAATGTATCAAGTTACACATCAAACGGGAATTACAGTTACACAGCCTTGATATGGTTTTAATTTTTTTTTTTTTTTGCAAAAAAAAATTTTTTTTTTTTTAAGATTAAGTTAACTAAGAGATAACTATATCATTACATTATATCCACAGTTCACATTAGTCATTTTCGATAATTTGATAATTCATTTAATTTCATATTACTAATCTATCATTAACTGATTGAAATTTTGGAATGTCAAGTATTAACAGGCCATCAACGAAGTCACAATCTTCAAGAAAGGGCAAAAGAGCCTGGAGAAAGAACATCGATATCGATGACATTGAACAGGGTTTAGAAGAGAGAAGAGAAGAATTAATTCAACATGGTGAAGCATTGGAAGATGTGGATTCAGGAGATCTTTTTTTCATTGATGATGAGATTGATGAAAAAATCACAAAGAAATTGAAAAAGGACAATGTCAAAGTGTTGAAGAGTTCAGAGATTTTGAATGCAAGATCTAAAGTTCCTGGATTGTCTGTTGACAGAAACAAGAGAAAGAAACTTCAAGGAGTTGACAAGAGAGAAATCCATAACTTGATGAAATTAGCAGGTAAAGTGCAAGGTGTTGACAGAACAGAAGCATTGTTGGAATCTCAAGGGCTAATAACGTCCAAGGCTTATGATGTTTGGGGCAATGCACCAGAACCAGGTACTAAAGTTGAAAAGTTGCCTGAACTATTGGAGAAATTCAGTGGTAACTCTTATACTCCAGCAAAGGTCATTCCATCTACTTTAAAACAAGCGCCTATAAAAGTCAGAGAAACAGCTTCTATTCCACATGAAGGTAAATCATATAACCCAAGTTTTGATAGTTGGAAGGAATTAATTAACAAGGAATACTTCAAAGAGAAAACCAAAGAGGATCAAAGAATAGAATTGGAGGGACATCAAAAGAAAATCCAATATTTGATGGAGACCTTGGATTCTAAAGAAGTTGATGATAGCGATGATGATGATGATGAGGAAGAGGAGGAAGAAGATGATGACGACGACGAACAAGTGAACGAAGAATTAAATGCCGAACAAGACGACACCAAGGATAAGTTTAGGGTGTCTGTGAATCCTGTTGCCAGAAATAAGAAGAAAACAAAGACCCAAAGAAATAAGCAAAAGAAAAATCAAGAAAGGGAAAGATTGCAACAAGAGTTGAAAGAAATTAAATTGAGAATCAAAGAATTGGAAACACTTCCTGAACAATTACAATCTAATACTGCTGAACCACAATCCAAGAGATTGACTAGAGAAGAAAGTGAAGCATTAAAGGTTAAGAAGGAGAAGAAGAAATTGGGTACTAAACATTTACCATTGGAAGGCCAATTAGAAGTTAAATTAAGCGATGAATTGAATGATTCTTTAAGAAAGCTTAAACCTGAGGGTAACCTTCTATATGACCAAATGCAAAAGTTGCAACATGATGGTAAGGTGGAAGCCAGAAAGCAAAGTAAACAAAAGAGAAAGTACAAGCCTAAAGTTACTGAAAAATGGACTTATAAAGACTTTAAGTGGTGAGGAAACTTTGTCTGGGTTTACTATGTGTCTTTTCTACATTAATCATTTCACCATTTTCTTATTAAATTTTGTATAATTAGTCGTAACTTTTTTTAATACATAGACACTACACTACAAAGGGAAAAAACCTTTAAATAAAAGACTCAAATCACAATTGAGTCATAAAGCGGATCTACTAACTTACCATAATCTTTCCTTTTCAAAACATCTTGTATATGCTGCAATCGTAGCAATGATTTCTCCACGACGAATATACCATTTCGACTCATGTCGTTACACAGCATGACAAATTCATGGTAGAGTTTCTCTTCTTCTAAAATGATACAGATAGTGCAAATTATATACAAACACCAATGAAGCATCATAGCAGCAGTACTGCAGTAAGGCATACAAATGAAAAGCTCAAGTATTTCATTGATTTCTGTAATTATAAAATCCTTGTCGGTACCCTGGATAAAGAAGAAATACAAGAAAAGACCCAAAGTTTTCCGATGAATTTGCTCCACATTTTCCAATGTTATTTGTCTGCGTAAATCTGTGTACTTCAGTCTCTTATTTATATCATGTCGCACATTTAGTTTATCTAATTCCAATTTCAATTCGTAACCAAAAACCTTGAGTCGACTATCTATATTTTTGTTTTTTTCCTGATAATAGTATTGAAGAAGATGGGATCCTGATAGGTTTTGACCTTCATTTCTCATCTCTTTAAAAAACATGAAAAGTTTATTAGATATAGAACACATCTGAAGAGGGTAACCAAACATTAAAGTAATTTTATTTTCAGGTAATACTACTAAAGAGTCTGTTCCTGGAAAACGTTTTAATTCAGTGGTTAGATCAATTGGATTGACTATATCACATCCACAGTCGGTACCAATTTGGGATAAATATTGAACTCCATGAAACCAGCATAAGCAAACATTTAGTAATTTCAGTGATGCCAATTGTAATGGATTCTTTGTGTCAACATCAATTGATAGGATTCTCGCTTTTTGGAGTAATTGAAACACTCCCTTGAAATGGGTTTTCCAAGTGTCATGAGTAGCATTTGCACAAAGAATGATTAATACAGAAAATGTAAGTGCAACATACTCGGTGAATTCATTGCATTTATCAACTCGTTCCTCTAATATCATTAAACTTTTCTTGAATGAAGGAATATGAACCAAAGTTTGCCAAAGATCAAACATAGTCTTGTCAGTTCTTTTGTATATTTGTTTCATTAATACCGAACAATCATAGTTCATCGTACTCTGTAGTATTGGATATTTTCTCGACATTGTAATTAATGTATCCATGAATTCGCAATTAACCTCATCTGGATACAAAGCAAAATTGAAAAAGTATCTTGTTCTGTTAGATAAGGTCCAAACAAAATTCAGAAATTCCGGTGAATCCAAGTTGACATGTGCAGTTGAATCATGGGGTATCAGTAACGGATCATATTGATTGAATATAGATATAAAGTCAACTACTACATTTTCCTTGAATGGCACATCAAATAATTCAATATTTGGTGTGTAAGTATTGGTTAAATAAAGCTCTTTCAAAAGTTGAGGTTTACCTACGTCATTTAATAATCCTATTCCACTTTGAGGAGAAAACGATAAACCATTCAATGTGAGTTGTAGTAAGGAATTAAGATGGATACTCTCATCAGTGGCTGCCTGGGTCAATATTACCGGATCTGAAGATGGTGATTTAAGAAGTGATGATATCGGAATTGGACTATTATTTTGAATCTGTTCCTTTACAGGGTGAATAACGTTTTCTGCAACACTCAAAGTTCTGAATTGGAGGGTTTTCATTCCAGGAAACAATTCCTTGGATTCTTGCTCAATATTCTTATAAACACAACTGAGATTTCGTTTCTCACACCTAGCACATACTGGTATAGCTTCATCACACTTGAGATGCGATTTCTTGCAATTAGTACAACCTCCTCTGGAGTACTTTGTTTGTCTTCTGGTTGATATGAGGGATCGCTTTTTCTTTTGTTTCGAGACCATTATTCCTTAGAATTCTGCACAATTTCAACTTATTCAATTGCACTAGGTGACTAATAGAAGTTTATCAGAAGAAGATACAAGAACCACAAATTCAACTAGATGTGAATAATTTATTAGACTTTAGCCTGTTAACTGAATCTAACTTTTAATGGATGGGAGGTACGGTTCTGTTCCGATAAACAATGCAAGTGTGTCCTAATTAGGAAAAATTGCGATGTGCGATAACGATTAGAAAAAGTGAAATTGTCAACATAATAGTCGTTTATTGTCGAAGGGTCACATATGCTGCATTGTCCATAATCAGAAACGTTTGGTGGGTGTGGTGATGTCAATGAACTTTATGATAACAGAAGAAGATGATATACATAATTTAATTAAAAGCTTTATCTTTTTCTGTTTGTAATCAATAATTAACAATTAAATGAAGGAGACAATATATATATATATTATACTCCCTTCGGTGAAAGGATTTTATCGTAAAGTAGTGATTGATTTTTTTTTATTCTAAGTATGAATATAGATGTTTAAATACATAATTACCAATTAAAATATAGTATGAAAGTGCTCGAAAAGATAGATAATCTATTGAAGTTGGATGGTTCAGGTTCAATTCACAATGAAGACCTACTTCCAGTCCCAAAGGAGAAACGGCTATGGGGTATGACTGGTTTCTTAGGTTACTGGGGGATCTGTGTGCTATGTGTCACTACATGGTCTACCGGGTCTACATTACTGAATTTAGGATTGAACGGTAACCAAGCCATGGGTATCATTGTGTTGGGTAACTTCTTCATCTCTGTTGCAGCTGTGATGAATAGTGGATATGCCACTGATTATCATATTGGGTTTTCCATATTCCAGAGAATGCCCTTTGGTATCAGAGGTTCTGTGTTTGGGGTTCTTTTGAGATCCATTTTGTCCACTGTGTGGTTCGCATCTCAAGCATGGTTAGGTGGCCTCTGTGTCAACGTTATTCTTTGTTCATGGAGTAAAAGCTACTTAAACTGGGGAAACACCTTTCCTGATGGTGTTCATATGACTAACCAACAATTATGTGGGTTCGTCGTTTATTTAGCGATAAGTTTACCCATTCTAATGATTAGGCCAGAATTCTTGGATTACATGCTGGCTTTCGGTTCTTTCTGTGTGTTTTTCGTTGGTTTAGGTATAACTATTTGGTCCGTTCAAGAAAATCATGGTAATTATGGAACCTTAATGAGTAGAAAGATTGAATTAAGCAGTAGCGATTTAGGATGGACTTGGATGTATGGAATCAGTATATGGTATTCAAGTTTGACATCAGGTATCGCCAATCAAGGTGATTTTTCAAGATATACGAAGAAGAAATGGTATTCCAGAGCTGGTATCTTCTTAGGTGCTAACCTTTGTGGTTTCATTGTTCCACTTTGGGGTATTTTATGTGCTAGTGCTCTTTATGAAAAGTACGGTGAGTTTTATTGGATGCCAAATGATATTGCTATGCTTTGGTTAACAAATAACTATGATGCAAAGGCAAGAGCCGGTGCATTTTTTGCTGGATTCGGTTTTACCTTATCCCAACTATCTATCAATTGTATTGGTAATGGTATTTCTGGTGGTATGGATTTATCTTCAATTTGTCCACGGTACATAAACATCAGAAGAGGTGCATTTATTATATTCATTTTATGTTGGCCAACTCAGCCTTGGTTATTCTACAATACCAGTTCAGTTTTCATTACAGTGATGTCCTCGTTTTCTGTGTTTATCACTCCATTGATTGGGGTTCTGATCTGTGATTACTATTTGGTTAGACGAACTGTATTAAAAGTCACCGATTGTTTCAAAAATGATTCAAGTAGTATTTATTGGTACTGGCATGGGATTAACTTCAGAGGTTTTGTTGCATTCTTTGGTGGTGTTGCCCCTGGTCTTCCTGGTTTGATTACTACAGTTACCCCAACAATTACCGTTAGTAATGGTGCACTTCACTTTTACTATGGATCTTACATTTTTCAATTCGTTATTTCTGTGGTTCTCTATTATCTCTTCAGCGCTGTGTTTTTCAAAATTGATATTGGTGAGAGAGATCTTGTTGATGTTTATGGTTCATATTCTGATGAAGAATGTGAAAAGTTGGGAATTGTTCCCAAGACTCAAATTAGTTCAATCTCATCCGACGAAGATTTAGAAGAGATACAAGTTAGCCACAATTCTAAGGATTAAGTAAACTTTATGATACGGGTATCATCGCTTCCTCTTTTTATATACTTTTCTTTAATGTTACCTTAATTAGCTTTCCCAGTATTGCTCTAAATATTCATATTAATTGGTAAATATTCATATTAATTGGTAAATATTAAAAACGGCGACAAAAATGTGTAAAGGATATATATCTCACTCGTTCGTTCTATTCTTCTAATGACAATCCTAAACTTTCCCTTTGAGACTTAGAATTCGGATCAAAGTAAGGAGTTTCAGCTAGAGATGTGACTCTGGTACCATGTCTTGGTTCTTTGCCTTCATGATCCCAGATGATTCTATGTTGAGACACTCTGTTATCCCAAATAGTAGCAACACCATAACCTGGTTCAGTTGGTCCCCATTTAATTCTTGCTTGAATATCAGCGTTCTTCTCATAGATGTCAAATAAGTACTTTAAGATAATATCAGATTCAACGGGAGACACACCTAAGATTCTAGTAGTGTATGCTCTGTTCAAGTAAAGATACTTCCAACCAGTAGCAGGGTGAGTTCTAACCAACGGGTGGACTCTTTCAATCTTTTTTGGTCCACTAAAAGGATCATTTCTATCCAAGTAGCCATGAGCGGAAACATAAACGGCTTTCTTTCCGTCTAAGAACTTTTTAAACTCTTCGGATAATTTATCATAGGCAGCGTATCCAGATGCAAAACCAGTATCACCGCCAACATCAGGAATGGCATCTAGATACAATTGTGTGTAACCTGATGGTCTTTTTTCATGAACCAAATCTGTATGCCAGGTTCCAAATCCAGTTGGAACACCAAAATTACCAAAACTTTCATTTTTGAAATTCACATTGACAACTTTCTTCTTACGATAAAAATCCCCCCAAATAGTAGTAATACCAGGTAATCCTGGAACCTGGAAAGTTTGGGGGTGTTTTTCGACTCTACCCCAATATTCGCCTAATTCTAATTGCTTTTGAGGAGTTAACTTTTGCTTTCTGAACACAACAACAACTCTTTCAGCGACCAACAATGCCAATTCATCTCTTTGCTGATCCGTGAGTTCACTTAGCTGTAAACCAACTAACTCTGTTCCTATATGTTTTGTTAAATGGATAACTTCCTTGGCTGCACCAAGTAATGCCTTTTTCTCTGGATCGGCACCTTTACCTCTATCAACATATTGGTAGTCATCATCTCTAATAGCAACAGCTTCATCTAGATAAATTGGTATATCCTCTTTTGCTGGTATTTCTGGGTATCCCTTGGAGATATCAATACCAGCGTCTTCTAGTCTCTTACGTGTTGAATCAGGTAATATTTCCAACCCTTCAGGGTCAGGCCCAAAAACAGTCTTGTCCTTTGGGTTAGTTCCCACTAAGTAATCCTTTGAAGATCTGATGAGATTTTCAATTTCTTTATCGAGTTGAGTTGATTCCGGTTGACCTTGTAATTTTAGTGTCTTGTTTTGTGTTTGTGTACTTGTCATTTCTGTTAGAGTTGATCAACTAGAATAATATTTCGGAACTTATTCAATAACTTTGGAAACTAACATTCAGTGTCATTTTGTGACCTTTTTATAGCTAAAGTAGATACTGACCAACAATAAGCATAAACTATGGCACTAGTATATGATTACTAATTGTAATAATCGTGTATTTATTGGTGTGGTATGAATACATCTTGTGTATGCAAAACTGTGTACCTTTTAGCTGTGGCACTTAAAGGGTGGCACACAAAACAGTTGATCGACATATCCTGAACTTAATTAAGAATTCTGTAGTTTTAATGTATGTTTCACTTTCTTTCTTTCTTTCTTTCTACCAATACTCTACTCATTTGATGTTGAGTTTTGTTCTTTTAAGGATATTTCGAAGGTTTCATAACAAACACCACAACTACTGTCTATTGAGAAGTTCCAGAAGCACAGCCAGAAATCAGTAGTAACATTAAATGTTACGAAGAATTCGGATACAACTGAAATATAAAACCGAAAACTGGGAATTATCTATACACAGTTATATGTATATTAGTGCTGAACTTATAATAAACTTTAGCTTGTCAATTAAAATATTCAAAATGATGTAACATGCACTAGAAACTGATTCACCAGATTTCCTTCTAACAAGGCTTATCATCTGTCGGCAGAGTGTTGGTCGACATAATCAAAAAAAAAAAAAAAACACCTCCACCAAAATTTCCGAAAACGGAAGTCGTTACGATGTAAATTTTTTGATGACGAAATACGACTGATAGGGTATCTAGATAAACATGGAACATACAACAGATTCGTGGGATAACTTATAAGAATCATATATCCTAATCCTATTACGTATGATAAATGATAATAATAAGATAAACGACTAGTCAAAATGTTTTATGGATTGATTTCATCTCTAGAACAAATACAATTACACAAAACATCACTAAGATGACTATTTCTCAAAGAAGGTTACTTGTTGGTGTTGATGTCGGAGGGACCAACTCAGACCTGGTTGTGTTAGATCCATCAAAGTTGCATCATGATGATAGAGGTGTTATTGCCTGGCACAAGTCCGTCACCACTCCTGATGTGTCTGTTGGTATTCAAAATGCGATCAAAATTGTCCTAGAAAACCCAGACAACAATATCTCAAAGGATGAAATCGCTACTGTCACTATAGGTACAACTCATTTCATTAATGCTGTCATTGAACGGGATTCCAATAGATTAGAAAAGGTAGCTGTCATCAGAATATCCGGTCCGTTTGGAAAGAGTTTACCTCCATTCGGTGACTTTCCAGAAGACCTAGCTGAAATCATTAATGGATACAGTGCATTCATAGACGGTGGATCACAGTTGGACGGTAAGGATATCCGACCATTGGATGAAGAGGGTTTGAGACGTGAATGTCAAGTGATCAAGTCACTGGGAATCAGTGCCGTTGCAGTGATCGCTACGTTCTCTAACATGAACCCCACTCATGAACTGAGAGCCAAGGAAATCATCACTGAAGAGCTTCCTGGTGTTGACATTTCTTTGTCTCATCTGATCTCCGGTAACGGGTTTGTTGAGAGAGAAAATGCCACTGTGTTGAATGTTTCGATCAAGAAGTTTGGTAGAAAGATCCTTAAATCGTTTGTGCAAGCGACGAAGAAGATCGGGCTAAATTGTACATTGTTGTTATCACAGAATGATGGTACAGTTTTATCTGTGAGGGAGGCCATGGAAACTCCTATCCGGACATTCTCCTCGGGTGCCACGAACTCTATGAGAGGTGCAGCGATTCTTTGTTCTGGAGACCCTGATGTCAAGGGCAAGAATGTGATTGTGTGTGACGTTGGTGGTACAACTACCGATGTTGGTCAATTGCAAGCTTCAGGATTCCCAAGACAATCATCTACGTACTCTTATGTGGGTGGAGTTAAGATGAACTTTTCCATGCCTCATGTTGAGTCTATTGGACTTGGAGGTGGTTCTATTGTTAGATTAGAGAACGGAGAACTGACAGTTGGACCGGATTCCACTGGTGCTGACATTGTCACCAAGTCTATCTTATTTGGAGGTGATACATTCACTACGTCTGATGTGACCATTGGAGAGTTTGTGGACGAGAACAGTGTTGAGTCATTACCAGAGACACTAGTTATGGGAGATCCAACGCGGGTTTGTGGAAAGTTTGACTCTGATTTCAAAAGTAAATACAAATCTGTTGTGAAACGTCACATTGAAAGAGTTATTGATCGAATGAAGACATCGAGAGACCCAATTCCAGTTATATTTGTTGGTGGAGGGTCATTCATTGCACCTGAAGAACTTGAAGGAGCATCAAAAGTTATTAAGCCACCGTATTTCCAAGTTGCCAATGCTATAGGTGCTGCTTTGGGATATATTTCTGTGACTGTCAATGAGGTTAAGACATTAACATCTGAAGCTGAGAAAAACAGTATTATAGAACAGCTTGTCTCGGAAGCGAAGACGAAGGTCATATTAAAAGGTGCTCTAATGGATTCCATTACTGTGGTTGATATTGTGTCTGATGCTATTCCATATCTGAACAAATTTTATAAATTTGAAGTCAAGGTTGTTGGAAGTGTGGATTATACAAAGCCACCAGTTAATGATACTGATATCATTTTGGATCATGGCACCAGTGACTATAAAACGGAAGAAGTTTTTAAAAATGCCAGTGTTTCGAAGAAGGAAAGAATTGTTTTCGACTATGAAGGATATACTCCACTAGTAGAAGATAATATTTGGTATCTTAGGGAAATTGACATTGATTTCATTGGCCTTGGTGCTTATATTCTTGGTTGTGGTGGTGGAGGTAATCCGCATGCATATATGATTGAATTAAAGCACATGATCAAAGATGGATGCGATGTTAAGGTTGTGACAATTGATAAATTCACTGAACTAACTGAGAATAAAGGAAGAATATCGAAGACTGGCTACATGGGTTCTCCAATTGTTTCAAGTGAAAGAATGCATGCGAACGAAATATTAGAATGTTTGGATATTGTTGAAAAGCATGAGGGTATCAAGTTAGAAGGTATCGCTAATGATGAAATCGGTGGTATGAATGGATTAAGTGGTCCATGGGCTGCTGCACAAAGAGGATTGTATTTTGTTGATATTGATACAATGGGGAGAGCTTATCCTACAATGTATCAAACAATGACTTCTTTTATGAATGATTATAAAGGATATCCATACTCTGTTGTTGCTAATGGTAACGGGTTAAGTGTGTTAATAACTTCATCTACAGATGATCACCAAATGGAAGATGTTTTACGTGATATTCTTTACAATCACGGTGTTCAAGGTGCATTTGGTTTACCTTCTCAGGATTGTCAGAGATCAAAACGGGAGAGTGCTTTAAATACACTATCCTTGTCCTGGAGAATTGGACGAGCAATTAGCATCTGTAGAAGCAAGTCTGATTTAGATAATGTTCCTCAGGCAATTATTGATGCGGCAGGGGGAAGTGGTGCAGCAAAATACTTGTTCAAGGGAAAGATAATTGGTGTTGAAAAAATTGTTAAAAGAGGTTATGGATATGGAATTGTGGAACTTGAAGGGTTAAATGACGAATCCAATGTCAACATTAAAATTCCTTTTAAAAATGAAAATATCGTTGTTTACAAAAAAATTGACAATGGAGAAGAGAGTATTGTTTGCTCTGCCCCCGATTTAATCCAATTAGTAGACCTCGATGGCAATGCGGTGGGTACCCAAGATTACAGATATGGGTTAATCGTTCATATAATTGCGATTGCTCCTGCTCCTCAATGGACAACAGCTAAAGGTGTAGAGTCCGGAGGTCCAATGGGGTTTGGTGAAGAATTTGCTCATATCGAGTACAAACCAATCGGTAAATATGTTGAAACGGTTCCTGTGAGTGAGCAGTATAATAATTTACTACATTGATTATTTGTTAGTTTTTGAATTAAGATTTTACAAAAATCAGAACTCATCGATGAATTTAACGTAAACATAAATAAGTAAAATAAAAAAAATTCAAAGACGGGAGGATATTGTATTAAATTGAAATCTATTTAAAAACAAAAAATAAGTAGGTATAGATTTAATCGTCATTAGCTGAGAATGCAAGGCCTGGAGATTGAACAAAAGTGTTTTCCTTTTCCTTAACTTTCCATGAACCAGGATATAATTCAGCCATTTGTTTACAAGACTCTTGTATATTCCACACACGATCTTTCCAATTGGACTCAACAGGTAGTATATCCTTTTTAAGTTGTTCAGACACATATTCACAATCTTTCCAAACCCGTAAAACATTTAATCCCATGAGCTTGGAAATTTCTTCCTCTGTTGCTTCAGTTGCTTCCCACACTTTGCAAATTAAATTGGGATACTTAGACACATCCTCAAGTCCTTTTGGTCCATGAGGAATACCATCAAAATCAGAACCAATACCAACGTGATCCCAACCAATAGTTTCAATAATGTGTTTGATATGGTTGACTGCGTTCTCAATGGTGACTTCATCCAATTGTTGACCCTTCTTAAATATGAACCCAGGGAAGAAATTCACACAGACAACACCACCGTTCTCTTTAACTTTCAATAATACATCGTCTCTGACGTTTCTTTCATGATGGGTTAATGTGTACGCTGAACTATGTGAAAAAATGACTGGTGCCTTGGCCACTTTCAACACATCAATCATAGTCTGGTAAGAAACATGACTCAAGTCAACCATCATACCGATACGATTCATTTCCCTGATACAGTCAACACCATAATCTGATAGACCCTTGTCCTCTTTACCAGCATGTATGGATGATGCAGCAATGGCGAATGGGTTATCGCAGTTGTGGGTTAAAGTGATGTAACGAACACCTAGCTCATGATACTGTCTAACAACAGCTAGAGATAAGTCACATTGATGTAATCCTTCCACGCCTAAGGTGATGGAAATCTTCTCATTGTCATTGGTTAAATAATTAGCCAATGCTTCATCTGCTGTTCTAACGAAATGTAACTTGAGAGAGTACTCATCCACTATTCTTCTAACAATGTCAATTTGTTCCAGAGTGTCTCTGACGATACTGCTTTGTAGATTGAAATTTTGGTATAATTCATCAGGTCCTTGACATTCCATATAACAACTGAAAAATTGAACACCAACGCCTCCTTTCTTCATCTTGATCAAATCAGTCTGAGAAGTTAAAAGGCTGTCAAAGTCGAACTTTGTGTCCTTAGCATGCAGCTCATAGTGTAATTGGATACGTAACAAGTATGGGAAATCATTGTGAGTATCAACGACTGGAACTTTCTTGTTAAGGATTCTGAACCTTTCTTCAGTGGTCTGAGAAGGCATTTTGTGTTGTTTTGGATTCAATTAACAGATTAAACCAATTTCGAAAGACCATCTTTGAAAAGTAATTCCCATGATAAAAATTCGTTTCGTATTGAAGGACAAATCACAGCACTTAAAAACACTTTTCATGTACTACAGATGATTTAAAACAATCTAAAAGCATTCACCTCGGAATAAAACAGCTCTGCTTCGTCATGATACAATTCCGAAAAGGGGACAATGTTATTGATAGATAGGAATTGATACACCGGCCATTCAACCCCCTTTATCATATGTGTGAAAGGGTACATGCAATGTATATATATATATGTATGTATGTGTGCAACTCTCCCTTTGAAGATTAGATAAGATTAATTGATATATATATATATATATACTACCCCTGATCAATGGTTTGATGTTGGACTTACGATATGTAACCAACACATCAAGATTAATTTACTTTTAATGTCGGTTATTTTACTCGAAATATCCAACAGTGCGCTATGGCAAGCGAGATGACATTATCGGAGAAAAGGTTCTAAGCTGAGCGAATCAGCGGATAATGCCCTAAATGACGACGGTGAACATTATCAGCAGTTGAAAGTAAATTGAACCATGGGCTCCGATGATGTTGAATAAAAATTATTTAAAGAGAGTAAACTCTGTCAAATGTTGGGTTATATTATGAGTATAGTAGTTAGTTTCATGTTTAACCAGTACGTTTATCTCCAGGGTATTTGGAAGTGTCAGTAACAGAGACAAGAACATACCAAACGTTTATTTGATCGTACGACAATATGGCTAAACACATTCTGGTCGTTGGAGCAGGTGTTATGGGCTTAACATGCGCTCTGACACTGGTTGACAAACTCCCATCTGATTGCATCATTGAAATCATAACAAAGGACATGCCAGGAGATGCTGATAAAAAATATGCTTCACCAAAGGCCGGTGCCCATTGGTCTGCCGCTCATGATAAACCTTGGGCTAAAGATTGGTCAATTGCATCATACAACAAATTCAAAGAATTGCAGAATGTTCCCGAGGCATGGATCCATTCAAATTACCTCTATCAAGGTAGTTTGGTCAAGGAGGGTTCCAAGATTCCAGAGTATCACCATCCTTGGTACAAGGATTTGGTTGATGAATTTGAATTTATCGGTGAAGACAATGTGAAGTTCCCAGGTATCAAGAATCTCCACAGATTTAAGTCATTTGTCATCTCCACTACAAACTATTTGATTTACTTGATCAATGAATTGGCAAAGAGAGGTGTCATCATCAAGAGACAGATTATTCCATCGTTGAAAGCCGCTGAATCGTACAAGTTTAAAAACGGCTCCTCTCCAGACATTATCTTGAACTGTACTGGTTTACAGTACAATGATTTATCTGACTGTTTTGACCCAAAGTTGAAACCTATCAGAGGCCATACCATTGCATTGGCTCAAACGTTACCATACCAAGTCATGTTTGATGAACCGGAACCTGAAGAAGAAGGTGAATTTTTGATGCTCTTCCCTAGAAATGATGGAACGTCTATTCTTGGTAATATCTATGATCGTCACACTCCAGGTTACGATACTTCAATTCATAAGGATTTTGTCGACAGATTGATGAAAAAGGCAAGAAAACACATTCCAGATTTATTTGCTGATGGTGAAGATCTGAAAGTGCTCGTTCACAGTATCGGATTCAGACCAGATAGGGAAGGTGGTCCCTTAATGGAATTTGATAAACTGCATCCAAAGGTTCTGCATAATTATGGTAATGGTAATTCCGGTTATATTGAAAGTTGGGGTGTTGCTGAAGAGATTTTGAAATTAGTCGAACAGAAACTTTACAAATCCAAATTGTGACTAATTCCGATACTTACTAGACTTTTTCCACTCCAATTTTACATTGTAATGTATTGTTTTATTTTCTTGTTATTTTTATCTTAATTTTATCTTAATTTTTTTCACCCGATTACCTCTCTTGTCCAACATAATAAATTCTTTGTATCGAAAAAACATCAAATTGTATATACTTTTAGATAGGAATTAATGAAAAGAAACGATAGGAATATGGTGGAGGAGCGCCTTTCCGTAAAGGGTACCCTTCCGGTGGAGAAGAATTAAATTGATAGCAAAAAGAGGTCAAATTGGAAACACCACACCATAACTAAAACCACAACGGTAATCGTTAACATCTAAAGTTTAACTGATTCCGATACAGCCATCCGTAAATAAATATGTTAAATACAATCACTTTCATCAAAACGACACAATATGTTTTCTCATCAACCATGTGGTAGATCAAACGCTAGATATTACACAATCTTAGCAAGAAATAAATGACAGTGAATAAGAGACGATTACTTGTTGGTGTTGATGTCGGAGGGACCAACTCTGACTTGGTTGTGTTAGATCCATCAAAGTTGCATCATGATGATAGAGGTGTTATTGCCTGGCACAAGTCCGTCACCACTCCTGATGTGTCTGTTGGTATTCAAAATGCGATCAAAATTGTCCTAGAAAACCCAGACAACAATATCTCAAAGGATGAAATCGCTACTGTCACTATAGGTACAACTCATTTCATTAATGCTGTCATTGAACGGGATTCCAATAGATTAGAAAAGGTAGCTGTCATCAGAATATCCGGTCCGTTTGGAAAGAGTTTACCTCCATTCGGTGACTTTCCAGAAGACCTAGCTGAAATCATTAATGGATACAGTGCATTCATAGACGGTGGATCACAGTTGGACGGTAAGGATATCCGACCATTGGATGAAGAGGGTTTGAGACGTGAATGTCAAGTGATCAAGTCACTGGGAATCAGTGCCGTTGCAGTGATCGCTACGTTCTCTAACATGAACCCCACTCATGAACTGAGAGCCAAGGAAATCATCACTGAAGAGCTTCCTGGTGTTGACATTTCTTTGTCTCATCTGATCTCCGGTAACGGGTTTGTTGAGAGAGAAAATGCCACTGTGTTGAATGTTTCGATCAAGAAGTTTGGTAGAAAGATCCTTAAATCGTTTGTGCAAGCGACGAAGAAGATCGGGCTAAATTGTACATTGTTGTTATCACAGAATGATGGTACAGTTTTATCTGTGAGGGAGGCCATGGAAACTCCTATCCGGACATTCTCCTCGGGTGCCACGAACTCTATGAGAGGTGCAGCGATTCTTTGTTCTGGAGACCCTGATGTCAAGGGCAAGAATGTGATTGTGTGTGACGTTGGTGGTACAACTACCGATGTTGGTCAATTGCAAGCTTCAGGATTCCCAAGACAATCATCTACGTACTCTTATGTGGGTGGAGTTAAGATGAACTTTTCCATGCCTCATGTTGAGTCTATTGGACTTGGAGGTGGTTCTATTGTTAGATTAGAGAACGGAGAACTGACAGTTGGACCGGATTCCACTGGTGCTGACATTGTCACCAAGTCTATCTTATTTGGAGGTGATACATTCACTACGTCTGATGTGACCATTGGAGAGTTTGTGGACGAGAACAGTGTTGAGTCATTACCAGAGACACTAGTTATGGGAGATCCAACGCGGGTTTGTGGAAAGTTTGACTCTGATTTCAAAAGTAAATACAAATCTGTTGTGAAACGTCACATTGAAAGAGTTATTGATCGAATGAAGACATCGAGAGACCCAATTCCAGTTATATTTGTTGGTGGAGGGTCATTCATTGCACCTGAAGAACTTGAAGGAGCATCAAAAGTTATTAAGCCACCGTATTTCCAAGTTGCCAATGCTATAGGTGCTGCCTTGTGTCAAATTTCTTCCAAAGTTACAGAAGTGAAGTTCATTGAAAGTGAAACAGAAAAGAATAAGAGAGTTCAAAAGTTAATTATTGATGCCACATGTGACGTTCTAGGAAAAGGTGCTTTAAAAGAATCTATTATTGTCGCTAATATTATCACTGACACTGTTCCATACGTGAATAAGGTGTACAAGTTGGAAGTGAAAGTGGTTGGATCCATTGATTATATTAATCCCCCTCCAAATAGTGAAAAAATATTGATTGCGGAAGATGAATTTGAAGATGGTTACGAAAGTGCTGAAGTGTTCAAAAGAGCTAAGGTATCTAAAAAGGAAATAGCTCCTTTTGATTATGTCAATTACAAACCATATGTAAAAGACAATGAATGGATATTATCTCAGACTGATATTGACTTTATTGGTAATGGAGCATACATTCTTGGTTGTGGAGGTGGTGGTGATCCTAATAGTGGAATCATTGAACTTAAAAGGATGATTAAGGAAGGCACCAAAGTCAGGGTGTGGACAATCGACAAGTTTGATAAAATGACTAATGGTAAGGGACGGATGGCAAAGGTTGCATACATGGGATCTCCAATTGTATCAAGTGAAAGGCTACATGCGGATGACTTATTAGAGGCGTTAGAACTAATTGAAAGGCATGAAGATATCAAACTTGATGCTATCTTTAATTTCGAAATTGGTGGTATGAATGGTCTTTGTGGTTTATGGACTTCTGCAATGAGGGGATTACCGTTTGTTGATGTCGACTCTCTTTGTAGAGCTTACCCAGCCCTTTGGCAATCTATCACATCTGTGGTCCATGATGGGTCAGGGTATCCATATGCTGCCTTATCTAATGGTAACAGATTATCTGTTTTGATTACACATACTGTGTCAGATTACCAATTGGAGGATGTCTGTCGTGACATTTTATACAATCAAGGGGTTCATGGAGGGTTTGCGTTACCAAGTTTAGACCCAGAGAGAGGAAGAATTGAGAATGCCTTGGACACCATTTCACTATCATGGAGAATTGGTCGTGCTGTGCACATTTGCAGAAACAGTTCTGATCTTGATAATCTTCCAGAAAGGTTAATCGAGGCTACTGGAGGTCCGGAGACAACGAAATGTTTATTCAAGGGTAAAATTGTTGGGGTTGAGAGATATGTGAAAAGAGGGTATGGTTTTGGTATTGTTGAACTAGAAGGGTTGGGTTCCGATTCATCTGAAAAGCTCAGAATACCGTATAAGAATGAAAACATTGTCGTTTATAAAAGAGACCCGGAAGGTAAAGACACGGTGATGTGCTCTGTTCCTGATTTAATCACATTAATAGACATGGACGGTAACGCAGTTGGTACACAGGATTATAGATATGGTTTAATTGTTTACTTGATGGTTTTCTCCCCCTCTGACAAATGGATTACTCCTAATGGTATCAAGAATGGTGGGCCAAAGGGCTTCGGTGAAGACTTCGAAGACATTGAATATAAGCCAATTGGTAAATACATCCCTGTCGTTCCAATAGCCGATGAATTTAATCAGGATTAACCTTTATAAGAAGAATTTTATATTTTATATTTTGTTTTATGTTCAACGTTGTTATAATGGAATTTTTTATTGAGACTATTATATAGAAAAATGCTAAAAATGAGAACAAATATCAATCAAAGTTCGTATCTATTAGTGAAATCACTTCTCTTGCGTAACCAACATATTCCTCCATTATCATATCTCCACTGATACTGACATAGCTGGGACTTTGGTATTTTTTTGTGATTAGGTGTCCAAGTTTCTTGGTTAAATCAACTAAGGTTTCCTCAGCATTGTTAAGTAAAGTCTGATAGACCTTTTGACCGGTTGCCTCTCTTCCAGCTCTGAGGTCCATAATACTGTAAACGTAACATCCTAAATTATCACTTGTCCCGTTTTTACTTATATGAACTGTAATGGGTATTGTGTTGGTCTTGCCTGAATTATCGTTTGTTGGGTTGTGTTTGGGTATGGTCAGTACTAATTGAAAGTCTGGGGACCCAAATGCCGGGTGAACAGTAGTGGCAATGGACTTTGTTGTGTCAGTGAGAAATATACTTGTCTCTATAGGATCCATTTGATTAGAATATGTGAAGATGTATGGTGGTATGCATTTATGCGTTCATTGAACATTGATAGATACTAACAATAGAGTTGGAAGAGTAGTTGAACTCGTTTGTTTATTTGGCGGCTGTTTTTCCAAGCCATCGAGATCGAGATGAGAATTTTTTTTAGATGAAAAATAAGGGTCTGGTTTGAATCTCTGTGTTAAAAAGCTTAAAGAGATTTCATTTTGAGTGGGTTTTTTAAGATTTATAGAACTCTGGATCTTCATATCATATCATAATCATCATTATTTGTTAGTTTGGTTTGCGAGATGTCAATATTACTGATTGATTCATATGACTCATTCACGTATAATTTGAAAAATTTGATACAAGAATCCACAGGTGCCCAAATTTTCACCATTCATAATGACTCTTACAAATTACCACAGGATAAGACGATTTTACATAAATTAATCCAATCAATGGATGCTCTAGTTATTGGTCCTGGTCCCGGTAACCCAGAGATAGCCTCAGATATTGGAATCATCCCATATGTCTACGAAAATTTCCCCGATGTTCCCATTCTCGGTATTTGTTTAGGTTTCCAAACATTGGCCTTAAATTATGGATTCAAAGTGGGTTATCTAAAAGAACCTATACATGGACAAGTTCATACGATAAAGATCACCGAGGATGCTCAAAAATCACTTTATATGAACTTTGATTCCAGTTTTGATAGTGTCAGATACCATTCCATATTTGTGATCGACTACTCTAACCCGGGTCAAGAAATTACACCGTTGGCCTATTATCACGATCCTGACACCAAGGATGACATATTAATGGCAGCCAAACATGTCAAATATCCTCATTATGGTGTCCAGTACCATCCAGAGTCCATATATTCAACGAATGGTGCTAAATTACTTTCCAATTTTTGGGAATTGGCAAGACATTCTAATGACGTTACAGGCAGAGTTATAACTCATGTTGGTCACTCGAGGGATAACCATATAGTGCACCTTGATCCATTGATTGACAACTACATTGATTCTAAAGTGTTCAGTTACAACTATGAGAAAATATCATTAACAAATTTCAATAATGATATCCTTGGTTTGTGTGAATACATCAAGGAAATGTCGGATGGTAGAGATGACTTTCTACTTCTAAACAGTGCAATGTCACCAGGGAAATGGTCAATAATAGGACTACCTATCCAAAATGAATCAGATGTTATCACACATTCTACGGAGTCAATAGATCATATCTTTGTGAATAAATGGGGCAATTCCAAGGACTTTGAAAATAAAAATGATGGTCAAACAATTTGGAATTTTATTGCGAACTATATGAAGGACAAATATTTTGAGCCAAAGATAGATGATAGAATTCTTGCAGATTGTCCATTTGTAGGTGGTTTGGTCGGTTTTTTCTCGTATGAAGAAGGTGATCACATTGTTCATGAAAATCTAAATAAACTAACGAGGGGAAATATTCCAGACACTAAATTATGTTTCATAGAAAGGTTTATTGTTGTTCACGAAAACGAGGGTTTTGTTGTTTCAATAAGACCTGATGATTTCAAATGGCTGTCTAGTTTCTCCGCTGCTTTGAAGCGTGTTAATGATTATCATGTCGTTAGCAAATCCATTCATTCAGCTTTTCAAAATGGTTCTGCTGCCGAAATCATTTTACCTGATGAAGAACAGTACATGAAGAGTTTTGATAAATGTCAAGAATATTTGAGATCTGGTGACTCTTATGAATTGTGTTTAACTTGTCCAACTCTAATTAAGCTTCCAAATACTATTTCTAAATGGGAAGTTTATAAAGCTTTGGTGAGTAAGAATCCATCACCATACTCTGCTTATCTAACATTTTCCGATGCTAGTTTGTTATCAACTTCTCCCGAAAGATTTATTTCCTGGGATAATAATGTCTCCCAGCTGAGACCAATCAAAGGTACTGTTAGAAAAACGCCGGATGTTGATTTTGAAAAGGCTTCTAAATTATTGAAGATTCCAAAAGAAATTGGAGAAAACTTAATGATTGTCGATCTAATTAGACATGATTTGTATCAGTTTCTTGATAAAGTTGAAGTTCCAAAATTGATGTCTGTGGAAGAATATCAGACGGTCTTCCAGTTGGTTTCCGTCATTGAGGGCCACTTTGGTAACTCTGGTTATAAAGGTATTGATTTGTTGTACAAGTCATTACCTCCGGGATCAATGACAGGTGCTCCAAAAAAGAGATCTGTTGAATTGTTACATGGACTTGAACATAATGAAAGAAGAGGACTGTATTCAGGTGTCTCTGGGTATTGGTCTGTTAATAATAAGAGTGACTGGAGTGTCATTATTAGATCTTTGTTTAACTACACAGATGACTTAAAGAGCACTGAAACAAAGGTTTGTTGGAGATGTGGTGCAGGTGGAGCTATAACCGTCCTTAGTACCGCTGCTGGAGAGTGGGAAGAGATGCATATTAAGCTAGAAAGTGTGCTTCAAATGTTCAAATAGTTATATATATCGTTCATATATTTCATTTTACCTTGCACATAGTGCATTCAGAGAAATTCTTTGAGTGTTGTTTTTGAAATAAATAATAATTATAATTAATGGTTTATATAAATATAAAACTAGTGTTGTTTGATAATTATTAGTTCTCTAATTGTGTTTGGGTTCTCAATGATACAGAACCCTTTCCAGTATACTTGAAATGAGCATGTTCTTTTCTTTGGGAATCTGTTCTCTTGGAGTCAGACTCAGGTGTACCATAACCACCGCCACCTGGTGTCAAAATAACCACACGTTCGCCTGCCTCAACACTAACAGTCGATCTGCCACCCATGTTGATGGTTCTTTCCCCAATGATTTCTCCGTGGGAGTTCTTAACATGTCTAATCCATAGATTAACACCTCTTTTACCATCTTCTCCGCCGGATAACCCATGGGGAGCAATCACTCTTCTCTCAGAGAGCATGGAAGCAATGACAGGAATTCTAAATTCGACATCTCTAATGACACCATCACCACCATGAAATTTACCCCTACCTCCGGATCCTTTCCGAATGGCGAATTCTCTCAAGATGATAGGATACCGTCTTTCAAATATTTCCGCATCTGTGATTCTGGTATTTGTCATGTTGGTATGAACACCAGAGACACCATTCCATTTAGATGAAGCCCCATGTCCACCAGCTATAGTCTCATAATAGCCAAAACCTTGGACGTAGTTTCCATCAGCATCATTACCACCGTTACCAAATGTAAAATTGTTACAACAACCCTGGGAATCTGCCATTACATTAAATGCTTTCAAAATAGTGTCTGTAATTCTCTGTGATGTACACACATTTCCACCAACAACAGCACAACCATCACCAGGAGATAATAATGAATTCTCAGGAATAACGGCTTCAACTGATCTTAAACAACCTTGATTTAAAGGTATGTCCTCGTCAACAAGACATCTTAAACAATAAATAATGGCGGAATACGTAATTGCTTCTGGGGCATTGAAATTATTGTAAGCCTGTGGTGACGACCCAGTAAAGTCAAAGACAACTTTATCATTTTCTGGATTTTTCGTAATTGTCAATTCGATCGTCGAACCATCATCCATATAATCAATTGAGTGTAATTGCTTATGACTTTGTTCATTGAACACTTTGTTTAACATTTTTGTAACCGTATTCGCAGCATTATCTTGAATTGCATGCATGTACGCAACAATTGTAGGTAATCCAAAGTCGGACACCAATTGAGCTATTAAAGAAATACCCTTTTGGTTGGCAGCAATCTGTGCCTTTAAGTCGGATATGTTATCAGATAAACGTCTTGTACCTGAACAACCAGGGAACTTTGAAGGATCTTCTAATAATAACTTTGTAATTTTTTCTTCTTGGAACTCACCATTCTTCACTAATAGTTCCGAATAAATCGCTGCACCTTCTTGCCATAATTCCTTCGAATTAGGAGGCATAGAACCAGGGAGCAACCCACCGATATCAGCATGGTGGGCTCTAGATGCAACATAGAAAATAACCTTCTCACCATCAAACGCAGGAGTAACAACAGTAATATCTGGTAAATGAGTACCCCCAGCACTTGGATGATTAGTAACCAGCACGTCCCCTGGTTTCAACTTATCACCCCATAATTTCACTTGCGTCTTAATACATGTTGACATAGAACCAAGGTGCACAGGTAGGTGGGGTGCATTAGCAACTAGATTTCCAGCAGGATCAAACAAAGCACATGAGAAGTCTAACCTTTCTTTGACGTTGACAGAGACAGATGTCTTTTGTAGCGAGATACCCATTTGTTCAGCAATATCCATAAATCTGTGACCAAAAATGGAAAGCAAAACAGGTTCAATGGCAACATCACCATCCTGATATTTAGCAGATGTAGTCGTCGTTTTCTGACCAAAGTCAAGTGTCACCACAACATGAGACTTTAGCACTAACGCTTTACCATTTGGTGAAATCACATTGGTTTGAGTTCCATCAGCAATAATAGCTGGACCAGCAATTTCAGTACCAACAGGTAGATTTTCCAATCTGTACACTTTTGTAGGTAATTTTGAGGTTCCCCAAAATGAATCTTTAATAAATTCAACTTTATCCTCGGAGGCAGGAATAATTGACTTGGATGACTTCAATGCCAAAATTTGATCATCAACGTATTCTTCACCTTTATCCAATGATTTTCCAATACCTCTAACTCTGATATCATCAACTATGATGTTCTTCTCAAATAAGAAACCAAATTCTCTCTTATGTAATTCGTAGAATCTCTCTTTGAAATCCCATGATTTACCTTTGGCAACCATAATGCCAGATTCAGTACCTTGGTAACGTAGGTTCAAATATTCTTCAAAGACGATATCCTTTTCTGTGAATCCTTGTAACTTTAGCTTCTCGGCTGCTTGGCCTTTCAAAGATTGAATTCTTTCTTTTAGAATCGATTCATTGTCATCAGATAACTTATATGAAGATGGTTCCTGGACCTCTTGAACAACATCAGCGAGGGCCATACCATACGCAGATAGAACTGATGAATATCTATGGATAAGAATGGTATCCACACCCAAGATTTCTGCCACAGCACAAGCACATTGACCACCAGCACCACCAAAAGAAACTAATCTGTGAGATGATAAAATATGACCTTTAGCCTCTGTAAGTTGTCTCACTGGTCTAGCCATACTTTCATTAGCAACATTCAAGAACCCATATGCAACTTCCTCGGGAGTCATATCTGGAATGTCGGGATGTGCATCATTGATTTCTTTGGTTAGTTCTATAAATTTCTTAGTAGTCACTTCAAGGTCCAATGATTGATCTTCATTTGGACCAAAAATCTTCGGGAAATACTCTGGAACCAATCTTCCTAAAAATAAGTTAGCATCAGTCACTGTTAACGGACCCCCCTTTCTATAACACGCTGGACCTGGATGTGATGAAGCGGACTCTGGACCCACGAGCATCAATCCATTCTTAAATGCAAGAATGGAACCACCTCCAGCAGCGACAGTGTTGATGTCCAACTGTGGCGATTGAATCGTAACACCAGCGGTAGTGGTTTCAAAAACATGATCAAATTTACCATCACCAAATCTAGAAACATCTGTTGAGGTACCACCCATATCGAAACCAATCAATGGTATGTTGTTATTAGGGTTATAACAGGTACGGGAGTACCCAACAACACCACCAGCAGGACCGGATAAAATTGCTCTTAACCCTGAAAATGATGAGGCATCAACTAAACCACCATCGGATTGCATAAATTGGCATCTAACACCAGTGACTTTACCTGTAGAGCTGGATGATATTCCATCCTTTAAACCTGACTCAAATCCTTTTAGGTACTTTTTGATCTCTGGAGTTAAGTAAGCATCGGCCACAGAAGAGTTGGCTCGTGGAACATATTTAATCATAGGTGACAACTGAGAAGACAAAGAGATATGAGTGAACCCAATTTCCTCAGCGATTTTACCAACTATCAGTTCATGATCAGGGAAAGTATATGAATGCATAAGACAAACGCCGATGGATTTGATACCGGAGTTGTAAAGAATTTGTAAAGTTGATCTGATCTCATTTTCATTTGGTCTCTTTAAAATTCTAACAGTTTCATTGGACAAACCCTTGACTAAATCATCGTTGTTTGGTTCAGTGAAGTTCAACTTTGGATCTTCCACAAAGTCTTCCAATGTGACTCTTTCCTCGATTTCAACCACAGTTTCGTATAATACATCTGGTTTAGAAATCGATAAATCAAAGATGTTAGGTCTTGATTGATTTCCAATGATCAGAGTATCCTTGAACCCTTTGGTTGTGACTAAAGCACAACGAGAACCCTTTCTTTCTAATAGAGCATTTGTGGCGACCGTGGTTCCTAATCTTATAGACTCGATCTTAGAAGTATCCAAAGGCTGACCTCTTGGAATGGATTCACCGGTGAATTTTTCCAGTAGTCTTCTGATACCTTCTAGGTTGGAATCTGGATAGTTTTGAGGATCAACGGATAAAAGTTTAATAATAACATCATCGTCTTGATTGGAAGAACCAGGATTACCAACACAATCCGTGAAAGTTCCACCTCTCTATGAAAAAAAAGCAAGTAATAATAACATATTTGAGTTAGTAAAAAAAAGGAATGTAAGCTAATAGTGTAGAATCAACAATTTAAAAAAAAAATGGACAACATACATCAATTGCAATTCTTATTCCACCCATTGTATGCTAGTTTAGTTATTATAAATTTGTAACTATAAAACTTGGGGTGCTTCACACAAAACAATTCTGTTAAATCGTAAAGATAAGGTTAAATTGGCATATTTGGAGAGAAATGGTACCGTTTAAATAAGTCACATTTTCTCAGCGCCAAATTTATCTTCGCAAAACAACTACCGAGCGGGCATTTTCTCCGTCATTTAATCGATTACATTACACAATACGAAGTGAGAAAAGAAATATTCAAATGCACATATTAATTTAAACGTAAAAATAAAAAATAAAACAAAAGGTATGTATTATGTATGAATAGGTAATAATTACTTTACCGCTTAGCAAAGAGATTTAGTTTCATAATGATTGGGAGGGGTTGGAGAAATCAGCTTCAGTTTCAGTTTCGGTTTTTATTTACTTTATTTCTTATGCACTTGACCAACAACATGTTTTTCTCTTTCACTCTTGTATGGCTTTGAACCAGGTTTACTGTGACGTCTTTCATTTTCTTCTCTTCTCTTCAAACTTTCAATTTCGATTCTCTTGATCTCTCCAGCCTTCTTAACGGTAGTTGGTAAGTGTCTGTGTCTTGAGATTCTCTTAATCTCTGGCATGTATGCGTATCTCTCCTTCAACTTCTCGTCGTATTCTAATTTGTTTCTCAATCTGGTAGATTTAGGACCTGATCTTTCGTTTGCCTTAGTTCTCCATAATCTGACATTACCCTCATCGGAACCGGAAAATATATACTTGGAATCCATGGAGAACTTTGAAATGAACACATGTTGCATACGTTTAGTGTGGTACACATCTCTGGAATGACCCTTTCTGTAACCAAAGATTCTCACGGTTTTATCGTAAGACCCAGTGACGATTTCTTGACCAGTTGGTGAAAAATCGACATCCATCACGGCAGCAACATGATCTTTAAACACATTGATTGATCTACTCATGTTTCTCATATCCCATAGGTATGCATTATGATCTTCATTGGCGGATGCAAACACGTATGCCTCCATTGGATTCCAACAAATGGCATTTGTTCTCATTGTTGTCTTGATCTTTTGCGTTGGAGAGTTGGTTCTGATATCGTACAAGATCAATGAATTGTCACTACCTGCTGATGCAATGATTGATGTCTCGGTTTGATTGAACTTTACAGTGGTAATGTTATCTGCACCCCAGGACAAATTCGACACAGGTCTACTTCTGTTAGTGTCCCATAGATTGATCTCAACACCACCTGTGACAAACAATGGGTCTTCTCTGTGATGGTCCATCGATTGCAATGAATGTTCCGCTAAGAATGTCTTCACTAACCCATCATCGGTGACTTCTCTTTCATCTGACAAGTTTTGCCCAAAATCAGTGCCATCGTGAACATTCCACAACTTGATCGTTTTATCAGCACCACATGACAGTAATTTATGTTGAGGAGTGACCAACAACCCTGAACACATACCATAATGAGCTTTAAAACTGTGCAATTCATCTCTGGAACTTAAATCCCAATACTTGATCACACCATCTCCGGAACCAGTGGCAATCTTGGACACAGAATGGAAATTTTTGGCAATGGAGTACACACCATCTCTGTGACCTTGACCGAGCTGACCGATGAAAGGTTGGGCAAACATTCTTTCAAGCTTCGTAGCAGTGACGGCTCTCTTGTACTCTCTAGCTCTTTCAAAAGGATGTAATGCTGGATCAAGATTACGAGGAAGTGCCGATTCTTGGGTGTTTCTAGCAGGAAGATATGTATCTGATGATCTGGAAATTGTCTTTATTTTCATCTTTGTGAGTGTGTGAATGATGGTGAAATTTCAATGGAGATCAAATGAACTATGTTAATATAGTTTTTTCAAGCTTTGTAAAAGTATTTTTGACTTAAACAAAACAAAAAAAAAAAAATTTAAAAAAAATTAAAAAAAAATTTAAAAAAAGTAAAGAGTTAGGGACGATAAAGTCGATCGACGCAATTGCCACAGAACAGTGAATATTTTTAAAATTAGCGCCTTACAGTGATTAGGACACTTGCCACAAGATAAGAAATATAAATAGATATAGATATTAATTAAACCACACATTAAGATTGAAAAGAAAAAAAAGGATGAAAACAAATGGAAGGAAGGACGGATGATGATGAGAAGTAGAGAGTAGAAGTAGGAGAGGTCGTAGTAAATAAAGTAAAGGAAAAGCAACATAAAATAACAAACCAGGAGTAAATAATAGATAACAGGACATAAAAAAAGAGGGGGGGGAGGAAAACTAAACAAAAACTAAATTGTCAAATATAACTCAACACATTAATAAGTAAAAAAAAAAAAAAATATTCATCAAGGAGATTGAATCTTGTTGTCACTTGTGGAACCAAAACGGCTGCCTAATGGACCCACGGATTCATCGTATGAAGGTGGTTGTTCATCGGTGGTGTTGGAAGTTGAAGTTCCAAGTCTCTCGCCATGGCCAGAGAATGTAGGTGAACCTGGAGTTGGTGATCCGACAGTGAACTTGGTATCACCACCGGATGGACGTTGTGGACGGTGTGAACGTTGTGGTTGATTGAATACAGCAGAAGCAGCGTGGTCATCGTCTCTATCACCACCTGGATGGGATTCAATGTCTTCCGTGATAGGTTGGTACCCATGATGGTAGGTTTCAATCAATCCAGTACCGGTTTTTCTAAATTGTCTGACAAAGAACAGCGCATATATCAACCCTGGAAGGTGACCCATCATAGTGAGTAAGAATACCACAAGTAAATCTAATGAAAAGAATCCCTTCAAGAAAAACACAGGTAATGGTGGGAAGAAAAACGCTGAAACGTACAAGAGAACATCAACTACCGAAATTGGATGGCCACAGACATTGATGATAGCCTCTTCACCATTATGTGTTGGAGTACTCATTTTTTGCAAGGTGTATTTAATGTAATAATGTGTGTCTAACGTATGTAATGGGAATGGGAATGTAATGTATGAAATGTATATTAATGTATGATTGGAATTGGTTAGTGGAACTCAATTGATGTGTAACTAATCAATGTCACGTATATGTAACCAAAAAAAAAAAATGACTTTGTAATAATCTTGTTATCTTGTATGTGTCCGTTTCTCAAAGTCCTATAATTTATTCCAATTCTCTCGCTCGCTGACACGATTTATTGACACGATATATGTGGTGACAGATTCTTGGCCCTTGTTAAAAATCAAATCATTGGAATTTTTTTAGGGATATATAAAAAGGGGACCAGTTTACTCAAATCCTCTTTGTGTGTTTTGTTTGTTTTGTGTTTGTTGTTTCAATGTACGATAGTATGTGTAGTTGTTAAACCGTGTCAACTGACTTATAATTACCTCCAATGATTCAATTAACCCTGGATAGAAAGACATTGGAGATTCTCAAGTTTCTTTTAGATTGGAACACCCTTTTAACCAACCCTCCAATTGGTGGATCAATATCAGAGATTTACTTTTTCTTTGTGTCAATCTCCCAGAGCAAGGGGAAAGATAAAGTGTCTTGGTTACAGTTTATGAAGGGGTTGAGGGTCATCGACAAAATTTGCAATGGGTATGCTATTTCGTGTCAACCGTCAAACACTTTACAACAAGTGTACGGTGATTAGTGATGAATGCTATTAAACCAATCCCAGATAAGATAAGTGATGGTAGTAATGACGATGGTGGTGTTAGTGTGGAGGAAGACGTTGTTGACATAACAAGTAATAGCAATAGTATCGATGATGGAGATGTTGATGCCATTGAAAGAACCAGAACCAAAAAGTGTAGTATTAGTATCCCAAAGGATAAGGGGAAGAAATTAGAAATTTTGATGGATTTATTAGACAAACCAAAGACCAGACTAGGACTGGTCACCAATGACATCTACCCCTGTGAAACAGTCACTAATACAAGATTGATTCCTAAATCCAACGATGACATTTACACAACCACGAGCAAGCCGGGTAGATTGAACCAATTACAATGTCTCCTTGACAACCCATGTACGTCACATGCATTGATGAGAGAACAAACTAGACTATCCACCAAGATCGTGCCATTTTACGATTGCTGTGATGATCCACGCCATGCACAGATGTTGATCAATTTGACTACTTTCGACAAGGCTACCACGTATTGTCATTTGAATGCAAGGCAATTACACGATATGATCCGATCAGACAACAGAAATGGCAACGACAATTACATGAATTTGTCCAAATGTATCAAAACTAAATTACATTTCATCCCCATCATTCAAATGCAAACAGACATTAGACTAGGAGATTGTTCGTACTTGGACACATGCCACAAAATAAACACTTGTAGATACGTTCACTACGGGCAATTGATGCCAGACGAGCAAAATGTCAGCAAAGACGATAAACAACACAATGACAACATCGATGAGGTAGTCCGAATCAGTGACTTCACTCGGGGCCAACCAATGTCCATTCAATTGATACATGAATTACCGGCACAATGGATCAATTGTGATGTGACTAAATTAGATTTCTCTGTGTTGGGTGATAATTTTGCCGTGGTCATCGCTGATCCAAGTTGGACCATTCATATGAGTTTGAATTACTCCAGTTTAAACGATGATGATTTACTATCATTGAGAATGGACACATTACAAAAAAACGGTGGATTGTTTTTCCTTTGGGTCACTGGTAGAACCATTGAAACTGGTCGGTCATTTTTGAAAACTTGGGGTTACAAAGTGGAAAACCAAATCACATGGGTCAAGACCAATCAATTGATCAGAACCATCAGCACGGGTAGAACGGGCCATTGGTTGAACCATTCCAAGGAGCATTTATTAGTCGGATTGAAAGGTGATCCTAAATGGTTGAACCATGGAATGGACCCTCAAATTTTAATCTCATCAACTAGAGAAACCAGTAGAAAGCCAGATGAAATCTATGGAATGATTGAACGATTAGTGGGACCCCGGGCTAGAAAATTGGAGATCTTCGGTAGACAACACAACACCAGACCCGGTTGGCTCACCATTGGCAATCAATTGAAGGACACATATCTAGTGGAGAAGGAAATCTCTAATAGATACGATGCCTTCTTAAAGAAAACTGTGTAATCCCTCTTTATATAATTGATATTTTTGTGTACACAGCCTTTAAACAGCGCTTATAATTAGCTAATCAAGTAACTTTAGTGTGGGTAACCAATTTACGAAATCAGCCAATGAACGCGAACTTTTAGCAAAAAAAAGTGCAAAAAAAACCTAAATTGAGTTTAACACTACCGCGAAGTATTGTATGAACCGTCTCATAAAATCATCAGATTTACTTGGATTTGCTAGTTAAATTTTCTTTGTACCATAGTAAAGGTGAGGTGAGGTGAGGTGTGAGGGAAAAGGTTTTGGGATTGGGATTGGGATTGGGTTCAGTTTGTTTGTGTGTGGTTTTTTTTCTTGTGTACATTGTTTTATCGTTGTACTTAAGTAACGTTCATATCATATTAGTGTCTTTGTATATTGTTTTGTTATTTTCAATTTCAACAATATTTAATTTCATTTTCCTTAAAAAAACAAAATGTTCAGACAAATTGCATCTAGACAAACTAGACAAGTCATTGCTAGAAGATTCCAATCAACTGAAGCTCATGCTGCTAAGTTAGAAGGTAAGTTTGCCACTGCTGATGCAGCTAAGGGTAAGGCCTACCAAGAACACGCTGATGCTGTCATTCACCACTCTGCTGGTTCTTCTTCTTTATGGAAGAAGATTTCTATATTAGTTGCTGCTCCAGTCATTGTCGCCACTGCCATCAACACTTATTACGTTGAAGCTGAACACGCTGCCCACAGAGAACACACTAAGCATTTATCCGATGAAGAATGGCCAACTCAATACCCATACCAAAACGTGAGAAAGAAGGATTTCTTCTGGGGTGATGGTGATAAGACTTTGTTCTGGAACCCAGATGTTAACAGACACATTAAGGATTAAATTTTGTCAATAATAATAATAACAACAAACAACCAACCAACCAACCAATTTAACCATTTAACAACCTTTTTTTTGCACCACGCATACACACGTTTTAATCAGGTGTAAATAATAATAACAAAACAAAACAAATAAATTGTATCATCATTTATCATTCATTATAATTCATCTGGGTGTGTATGGTTAGTGGTTTATTATTTTTATTTCTTCATGTGATCGCATTTTCCATTTCTATGTTCATCTTTAACAAATTCCAAATAACATAACTTATTATATTTATTTTGTTCCTTATATTCTTGTTTTCCTTTTTTTTTGGGAAAAATATGTTTTTTTTGATTACAACTCTTCAAATATAAATTCTCAGATTATCCCTAATTGTAAAATTAAGTAAATAAGAAAAAAATAATGTTAATTGTTTGGTATCAGATAGTGTATATCAAAGTCTGACTTTTACACTTCTTACTCATGTTATACACCGAGTTTAAAACAAAACAAATGCTATTAGTATATTGTACTTGACAAAACACAAAAGAAAGAAAGAAAGATAGATAGAAAACAAATCATAAGAAAGTATTTGTATGAGTGATGGTTGGTAGAGAAGAGACAAAGCTAAAAGTAAGAAGATAAGAAAGAAATAATGAAAAAAAAGTGAAATGGAATAAACAAAACAACGTAAAAGGAATTTGATTTAGATTAGATTAGATCAGACTTTGGAATTGCTTTATTATAATACAATCTAATCTATATCAAAGACAACAGTGTGTGTATGAAAGAAAGAAAGAAAGAAAGAAAAAGGATAAAAAGGAGAATATGGGTGAAATGAAACAAAAAAAAGGAAACAAACAAACAAAAAAATATGAGGACGTAACAGAACAAGAAAGACAAAGACAATACAAGACAAGACAAGATAAATGATGAACTGTAACAATTAACAAAGTGTATCCATCAACACCTAATGCCAATATCAACTTTGAGAAAAAATGTATAAATTATTCGTAGCTGCAATGGCCACAGAGTATTCATTTGGATGCCAACTCAAATGTAAAATAGCCTTCTTGAAATCAATAGTTTCAAAGTCAATTTTCCCGTTGGAGTTACCATTACCGTTGTTCAACATGGTCAAATTCTTTCTCTTGTTGGACAACGATGATGATAGCTTTTTAGCCTTGAACACAGATTTATCAGCTTGTAGTAAAATCTCCTTTTCATCTGAAGTGGATGACGATTCTCCAATGGCATTTTGCTGGATCATGAAATTGTTATTGTACGAACCCGTGGCGATGGATTTGTTGTCCCCGGACAGGACAACTTCGAATTTGTCAAATATAGCATCATTCTCATAAGTGTCACACAGTCTGTCTCTCAATTGTTCGTGAATGTTGATCGTTTTAATAGGTTCAGTTTCCATGGCAATGTCCCAGATCTTCACAGTCATGTAATCCCTGGAGACAATGTATCTACCATTGTTGGAGAATTTAACGTCGGATATCGATGATGTGATCTCTGTGAAGAAATTGTGGTTCGATGGATCCATGTACTCTTCAAAGATCTTGGAATGGTTGTCACAGAGGGAATTGACTCTCATGTCGTTCAATTTGATGGTACCCTTCGACGAAGAGTACATGAATAAATTACAATCGTTGGGGTGGAACTCTGTCGATGTTATAACTTCAGTCAATTCCTCCATATTGACGGGTTTAATGTCAACAATGTTAAAAGATTGGTCAGCTATACCGAGATTCCAAAGGTTGATTCTCAAATCATCTGATGATATAAACGTTTCCTGGTCAGAGTTGACACTCAACGAATTAATGTGGTATGCGTGGGCATTGGCATATATTTTCTTTGGTTGTGCCGCTGTTATTGTGTCATGGATGGTCAATCTTGGTAATTTTAAATTAGTCATTGATGTTAGGTTATTATTAGATGTGAAAGAATTTATAAGTGTTGAATTGGTAATGTCATTAATGGTATTATTTGATATGTTAAAGTTAGAAGATGTGCTATTTGTGGCATTGGTCGAATTGTTGTTGGAACCGCCACCGTTATTTGCATCTGATAAATTGTTCTCAGAGACAATCTTTATCTGTTTCTCAAACACTTTCCATAGTTTAATCGTTTTATCGTTGGTAGATAACAAGAAATTCGATTGGTTGGACCGTTTAAGCCATTTGATTTTATTGATCTTCTCTTCAATCTCCAATGATTTCAAATAATCAAACTCAGCGTCGTGACTTTGAAACTCGGTGTAGAATCTATACTCACAGTTCTTCTTGTTTTCGTTTCTTTCAAACAACACAACACGACCACCTCTGTCACCGGTGGCTAAGAAATCACCAGTGTGATCAAATTCAACTGTGGAGATAATATCAGCTTCTGTGATATTCTCTATGTCACCTTTGTCACCAAAGCATTGGCTGAATTTCCAACTATGTTCTTCCATATTTGTTGATGTGTAGTGTGTAGTGTTGTATAATTGGACCGGAGTTTTAATTGGTTATAATGGTTTCACTGTATAAAAATTGGGTGGGTGTGTTTTTGTTTTTTTTTGAATGGATGGATTTATGGATTTGGATATGGATTTGGAGTTAGAACAAAATCAAATATTCAATGGACAAAAAAAAAGGGAAAACCGGAGTAATTTAATTAATATAATAGATATAGGAAAGATCTGTTGTTATTGATTGATTGTTTTTTTTTCGATTTAATAATGATGATATAAGTTAACTGATTTAATGGAGGAAGTTAAGGTAGAAAGTTATGTATTGGTTTGGTTGTATGACAGGAATTAATTAACTTTTTTTTGTGTGAGTTTTTTTTTTAACGTGAATGAATCTAGATAGGTTTTTTTTCTTTTCGAAAGCAACAAAGTACTACACCAAAAAAAACACAAAAACAAAACGGAACGGGATTTGTTTAATAGTAAATGAATCAATTGATATTCACTTGTATGTATTAATACTTGGTTTCACAATAATGGAACAGTGTGATCTATTACTTAGTACAGTTTGTTTTTTTTTGGTTGATTTACCTTTGGTATGGTTGTACATACACTAGGAACTGTGTCCTTTCCCTTCCCCTTCTCCCACTCAACCTCTCTCTCTCTCTCTCTCTCTCTCTCTCTCTCTCTCTCTCTCTCTCTCAGTCCTCCGTTTGGATCAAAGAGAGCAAAAAAGAAAAAAAAATCTTAGCGGCGGTGGGAGAGAAAGATCTTTCTCTGGTGTACGGGTGGGAGGCACGAGAAAGACGCGACGGGACGATTTGAGACAAAGAGACGGGACGGTACTGAGACGATAGACGTCAAAAAAATGGACGATCACTGATAGAATACAATACAATACTAATGGATTTTATATAGTAAGTCACTTTAAATGATTATTATGAAAATATAAAAACATAAACAGAATAAAACTATATAGAGTTAGAGTTATTTCATATTAATGTAGTTAAAAGGTGTGTAATATAGAATTTTATTTTTTTTTGTGGTGTGAGGTGTGTAATATAGAATTTTATTTTTTTTTGTGCAAATAATTTGTCAAAACTGTTCAAACAAAAAAAAAAGAAATCAACATAAACCAAAGCATAAAATTAGTCTTTATTTTTTTTTAAGAAAAGAAAAACACTAAATTTAAGCAGAAGCCTTCTTAGCAGCATCAGCTGGAGAAACTCTTCTAGCAGGGTTGAATCTTTGTCTGACAGGTGGAGCTCTGATCTTTCTGTTTTCTCTGGATCTGACTCTGACAATTCTAGCATGGATGGCACATGAGACACAGTAGTGTAACTTGTTGTATAACTTTGGTAATGGGTATTCATCGTAGACAGAAGCTTCGGATAAATCTCTCACAGCAGCAGCTTCAACCATGTTTCTGATGGTGACTCTCTTGATGGCCTTATCCTTTGGAACACATCTGGAACAGTTAACACATCTGACTGGCTTGACGTGACCTCTACCCTTCTTGTTTCTACCGTTGGAAGCTCTCTTCTTTGGCATGTCTAAAAGAAAGAAAAAGAAAATTATTATTATTATTAAATAATAAAGGTTAAATGTTAGTATTTTAGTTGATTATGATTTTTTGTAGAAAAAGTAAAATTGATTGGAAGGAGGAGACGTGTATGGAAAAAAAACCCAAAACGGATGATCATAAACATTAGTGGAACCGTTTATATAGGATATGAGTTTGCAAAATGTTTTAAGTAGTAAGTAATACTGTCATGTAAAAAAGTGGACAGTGGAAAATAATATATATTAAACTGATCAAAATTGATATAAAATTTCTCTTCTCTACTACACATTGGGATAAAATTCATGAAATGTATGGGTTTTAACCCGCTTTATATACATCCATTCAATTCCAATGGTTTTTAGGTCCACTGCTCATTTGATTGTAGAGTGTCTTGTTCTCGTATCATATGGCGAATTGGTAATTTGGTACATAGTTGGTACTTATCGAAAATGTTGAAAAATTTTTGTCTTGAAGATTACATTATTGTAAATGATTGGTATCAAATAGTTGTATTGTAATTTCATATCCTTTGTGTGTGTTTTTTTTTTCAATGATCAAACAGTTTAAGATCATATATAATGTGTCTTGTATTTGTGGTATTAGTTCCATTTGTTCAGTATACTCATGGTGTTCTATCCACATTGGATACGTGAAAAAAAATTCATATTTTCTTTTCCATTTTTCTTTCCAATCATTTGATTCATCGTCTTTTCCATTCCTTTTAGCTTGGATGAGTTGTTTGGAAACATACTGAATAGTTATAATATCTGTTGATATGTAATTAAAGATTTCAAAAGAGACTATGTAAGGTCAAAGTAATGGTAGAGTATGAACACAGTTAAATTATTTTACTTTTTTTTTTCTTCTTCCTAAAGTGAATTTTCCAATACTAAACCAAACCTTGCTAGGAAGAGGAAGACAGAGTGAGAGAGACTGAGAGAGACTGAGGAGACACATCCACCTCTCACCCACCACAAGTGACAACTGAGGGAACCGAAGAAAAAACGCTCAGTCGTGTAAATGACAAAATCCAACCATTTTTCGCTCGTGTGAAAGGGTTATCACACCCTGTCACTATGCACGTGCAACTCACGACGGAGCAATTTTGAAATAAATTTTCTCAACACATCTCTACACCAATTGCATTTGAATTTAATTTTGTTTAATCTTAACGCTGATTGGTTGTAAATTCAAAATCACACCATTAAGCGCTTCTCTCGTTTGTCTGAATTTGTTACAATTAGCGCTCCTCTGCCTGGCCTATGGCCTGTTTGGCTGGGCTGAATTTTCTTTGGCTGTGAGTGAGTGAGTGGAAGAGTGTGAGTGTGAGTGTGAGGTAGAGAGGGTGAGAGTGTCTGTGTGTGGTCTGTGTGTTTTTGTGTGTGTGAGGGTAGTAAAAGTAAAAGTGTAAACTTATTAAAACTGTACACAATATATTGAAGTCTAACTTTTTCCCTTGTTTCCCTTGTGTTTTACTTTCCATATCTTTTAACTTACAACTAACTACATATATAACCCATCATTGCAACGTATGTCAACTTTCACGATCCATTTAGTTGGGGAGACAAGAAAAAAAGGGAAAACTATTGAACTGATACGATTTATGAAAACACAAATACAAACAATACAGGAAAGAAAGAAGGAAAAAAAGAAAGAAAGAAAAAAGACAACAACACAAAGCAAAGCAAAGGACTAGGATGCACAGACTGAGTATAATCATTGGTTATTAGATCTAGTGATACAAATGATGACTATACTATAATACAAATTGATACCTGTAATGAATTTACATCGATCTAGTTGAAATGCGTATCTTGTAATACGATTCAAATGATACGGTACACAGATTTATCCATCTATCTATCTTCAACCGCATATATAAAACGCCATACAAGGAATACGTTTGCCATGGAATTATGATTTGTCCATTCAATTAATTATAAATTATCTTTTTTTTTTTTTTGATGATGACTATGATTTGACTTGACGTATGACTCCTATAGTCGTTTTATGGAGATACTCATTGTTGTTTGTTCCCATCGGCATTTGATCAGTCATATATCAACATAGTATAGTATAATGAACAACAACAAAACCAAGATCAAACATTCCCCGATAATTATATATTCTCCTATGTTGTGCAATGATTTAATTCAGAATGTTTGATATCTGCCAATTGTTCGTGTTTCCGTGTTATCAGTGACGTTTTTTTTTCCTCTTTTAATTCTCCTCCATCATTTCGTTCTCCGTTTGACGATTAAATACTAACATACCAGTAAACCCATTATTACCGTAATTTAGAATGTTGAGACAAACTTTAAGATTAGCTAGACCAATTCAACCAGTCAGATTATTCGCCACTTCTGTCATTGCCAGAAACTCTACTCCAAAGGAATTCAAGACTGCTAAGTCCTTATCCGAAGTTACTGACAAATACGACTTGGTTGGTCCTGGTGGTCAACCAGGTCAAGTTCCAACCGATTTAGAACAAGCTACCGGTTTAGAAAGATTGGAATTGTTAGGTAAGTTGGAAGGTGTTGAAGTTTTCGAAACTGAAGCTTTAGATTCATCAAGAAAGGGTACCATCGCTGACCCAATCAAGGTTGACTCCTATGACACTTACAGATACGTTGGTTGTACCGGTTCCCCAGCTGGTTCCCACAACATCATGTGGTTAAAGCCAACTACTGAAAAGGTTGCTAGATGTTGGGAATGTGGTTCCGTTTACTCTATTAACTACTTAGGTAAGGGTGAAGAAGAAGAACACCATTAAACAAGATGTTGATATTCATTCCTTGAAAGTCAATGATTATTATTATTATTATTATTAAAAACAATTTTTTTTAAATTGAAGAAAAAGAAAATCCCCTCTCTACTATTCCTCACACTATTATCCCCTCCCCTCCTCCCCTTGGAAAAGAAAATGAAAATATATATCCATTAAAATATATATATATATCTTTTATTTTACACGATTATAACTAAACTTCTCCTTAACTTATTTATAAATATTGTTTTCAATGAAAGAACATGTTTTTGTCATATTATTATAAAGAACAAAAAGAGATTTATTTTAAAAAAAGAAATTACAAAAGGGAGCAGTTCGTTTTGTATTTTCTTTTTTTTCCAATGGTTCCCTTTTTCTTATTTATTATATTTTTATTTCTTCAGTTATTCAATTTACCCATTACTTCCTCATTACTCCTTTTTTTTTGTTTTAGTTGTTTCCATTGTTATAAAAGCATTGTATTTATTTACATGTTTTTTTAATTAATCAACTTTACAATCTACTTTTTTATTATATCTTATTATATCTTATTATTTTTTTGTTTCACTTATATTTTATTTATCGCATTAATGGAAACTTATATTCTGTAACGTTCTTTATGTTTGTAAATTGATTAGTTATATAGATTAGTTTGTCTCTTTTGAAACTGATGCTCTTTTGTTCTTAGAGAAAAGGGATAAATTGGAGCTTTTTTGTTTTAATTTCACTTTTGTTATCCAATTATCGCCTTGTCTGCCTTGTGTGTTGTTGATTATGTGCTTGAAAGGTCTTTGGTATCTTATAGATCTTTGTACTTTTAAATTTTTACAACACAACAGCGTTTGTCAACAAAGTAATGTTCGAATGGTCAATTTAAAGTTGAATAAACCAAAAAATAATGGAAATATTAACTTTTTCAGTGCAATTTACACCATCACTATCGGTTCTGCTCTTTATACAAACAAAATTTAATCCACTGGTTTATTAGTATAAACCTTCATCAACAATAAACTAACGACTGAGTGAAGTATTTTCTTACCCTGAATTATTCCAATAGGAATAGTGATGCGAATAGGGATTGAATTCATGTAGATACAATGTAAGTGTGTTTGGTGTGTGCATGTGGCGGAGAAAGCCGCTTGACTCGCCCAGTTGATCGATCTACATGACAATGAACAGAATGAAAAGTAATTTAGAACCCTTAGCAATAGTAATTCAATCAACACTTGTCACTGCGTCCCATTCATATACCAATACAAGATCGACAGATTTAGTATTCCCTGATAATGGCAAATGGAAATAAGCAGACCGTGTTGATTCTTGGTCCTTTAGATCAATCACTAGAATCGTACAAGAAATTTGAAGAAACTTTCAATGTGATCCATTACAGAGTGTCCACTAAGGATCAATTTATCAAGGATTTACACAATCCATCCGTGATTGGCCATGTCAATGCAATATATGCATCATGGGCAGGTGTGCAACCAATTGGTGGATTGACTAGTGAATTATTAGACTCATTCGGTGATTTTATTGACGATTTGAAGATTGTCACTGTTTGTTCAGCAGGTTACTCTGGATTCGATTTAGCCAAATTAAGAGCTCACAACGTGGATTTCTGTAACACTCCAACACTAGGTGCCAACCAGGTGGCTGATTTAGCATTGACCTTTGTGTTGGATGGATTCAGAAAATTAAGAACATTGGACAAGTTCACCAGAGTGTACGATAATACTTTAGTAGTGAGAGAGCTGTTTGAATACGGCTTGACATTCGACAGACCGACTGGTCAATACATTAAAAATCCAGAACCTGTGTCAAAGGATTTTGCATTCGGTCACAATCTAGGTGGCATTCAATTACAAACTCCTCAGGATAAGATCGCCGTTGTTGTTGGATTCGGTGCCATCGGTCAATTAGTCGGTAAAAGATTGAATGCCATTGGAATGAATGTCAGATACATTAAAAGAACCGACTTATCACCAGAGGAGAAATCTCAATTGGGATACAATGCCACATATTTTAACGAACCAGAGAAGGCTATCGCTGGCGCTAGTGTCATTGTGTTATGCTTACCTGGAACTCCAGATACAAAAGGAATCATTAACAAGAAAATTATTTCCTTGTGTAAGGACACTATTCTTGTCAACGTCGGTAGAGGAATGTTGGTCAATGAAGACGAAGTCCTGGATGGATTAAAGAACGGTAATTTGTCCCACTATAGTTTAGATGTGTATCCACAGGAACCAGCTATCAGCAAGGAATTAATCAATAGAGATGACGTTACATTGACTCCTCATGTTGGTTCATCAACTAGAGAGAATTTCGACAGAACTGCTGAGTTTTGTCTTGCCAATATCACTGAGAAATTACTCAATGGTACTGCAAAGAATATCCAAAACTAATTGAAGTGTTGTGTACTTGTGTATATAATCGGACAATGTATAAAAAAATTAATATTTACTAAGTTAATTGTAAATTGTAAACACCAAAAGATATATGGGTATTAATGCAAAGTATATGAAAAAAAGAGCAAAAAAGAAGAGGAAGCAAAAGCAAAAGAAAACAATTTAGAATTAGAAAATATATTATAACGATGATATCATGTCTTTTAGTAGACGATCATAATCATTGTATAGTTTAAGCCAAGAATCAACCCCAGTACACCCCTCCTCATTAATTGGATCTTGCTTTTCACGACAACTGTCTTTCAAACTAGTCTCAAGGGAATGCAACATATTGTCAATTTCAAACCATGGTTTCGGCACAGGATGATCAGAGAAATGCACCAGCTTGGCCTCAGAGTAAATATACGAGGAGAACCAACCATAATTATCTTCTACTTTCTTATTTTGGAAGGACCAATATGGTAGATCAGGGTCATCATTTAGATTATCCTCCACTGCCACATCATCTTTTGACTTTTGCTTTGCGATTTTGAACTTGATAGGTTTATTTTGTTCCAATAATTTAAATTGATCAGGGTACTTGTATGATAACAATGGTAAATCCTGAGGATCGGCTAAATAACAATCATGTGCCCGTTCAAATTGTCTAAATTCACCACTTAACAAGGCGTATGGTTTATGTGGCAACACAGTCAAAAATGGCACATACTTATCGTGCGTCTTGGATTTGTACACATTGTTATTGATTGTTTGTTTCAAGTTGATCAATTCATTGAATATATCCATATCGAATTGATCGTTCTTTCTATTCGATGTTAATTGAATCAACTTATCGAAAATGTCTAAATTTGGTTCCACAACCATAATGTAATTACCTAATTGGAAATCAATTCCGTATTCATCTAACAATTCTATAGACGTTTTCATGGATGGTAAGTTATTGTACAACTCGTTATTGTCTATATCCATTTTTTTGTAAATGTACATTTCAAAGATGTCCTTCACCAGTTCATCTCTTTCCAACCACGTTTGCACGATGCCAGATAAATCAATGTCAAACTGGTCAAAGTTCCGGAAATTAATGTAATTAGCAGGTGCATAGATCATACTTGGAGGCAGGAAAAATAATTCATCCATTTTTTGTAAAATCAAACAATCTGAATCGAAAAACACCACTCTGTCGTATTCAGTCAATTTGAACACATTAAACTTTGTAAAACTTGCATCCCAGAATTGTTGTTCAGATTCAAATTTGATCAAGTCAACATGATTCACCTTGACACCCATTGATTGGGCCTTTTCCAATAGCTTTGCCTCCTTAATCGATAAATCCTGATCTGATTTGTCAATGGTCGATGAATACAACAACACCATTTGTGCTTTAGCATTCAATTTTTTCAATTCATTGAAATTGATCAATGCAGACAGGAGATAATTAACATCAGTAGCATATTGCACATAAGCTTGCTTGCTCCAATTTATCTTAGGGTCATCGTGACTTTTCCTACTTGATGGTTGAATGGCAATGTAATTTTGAAGAATCGTTTCAAATGGGATTGATTTAATGTCATTGATATCGAATTTGATATCCTTTTTAATTCCATCCGACAGAATAGGAGTCACTTGAACATTTTGTTGATTGATTCTCCCGTGAGATAGTTTACCATTGGATCTTGTCGTTGTTGTTGCTGAGCCAAAAAAAACATTGAACAATATGATCACACCCAATGTTATTAAAAGCAAATGCCTCTGTTTCCACAATCGATTCAGTTTCCTCCTTGTACCAGGGGTCAATGATACTTTATTCATTATTATTTGTCAGTGACACACACAGAGCCAGAGATCTGTAAAAAAAAGTTGTTTAATGTATATACATCAAAACAACACAGATAGATCATGTAAATCTACACACACACCTGTTTAGATCCAGATCCGTTTGTTATTTTTATAAGCCTACGAAAAAGGAGGTGGAAGAGGCTAGTGTGCACCGCCACGACACGCCACGCTACACTAGGTTTAATTTGTCATTTTAATTTAACATGACAAGAAGGGGAGAGTAATCTTTATTGATCAAAATAAATAAATAAATACGAAATAAATATAAAAAACAAACTTATGAAAGGGATGTATTTAGAGGGGAGGGAGGAGTATGATGGAATGATGGAATGGAATGGACAAACAATTATTGTATAGACACATAAATGTATTAAAAAAAAGGGGGGGGGAATATTTGTTATGTGTTGTTTGTTGGTTTAATGTGGTAACAAAGTAAAGAGTTTATTAATCGTGAGTCCCATTTTCCTTTCCTTTTTTTTTAAATAAAAAAACGTTTCCATTGTTGTTTATGTTGTTATAATTACAAGTCATCTCTAGTGACGGTTTTAACATCCAATGATTCACCAGTTAGGGTCTTAACACCAGAGAATGGTTCACAATCATGTCTCTTAGTGGTACCGACAGGAACGTCCTTACCCTCCTTCAAACCATCCAACACAGCAATGACTTTTTCCTTAGTATCTAAATCCTCGTAGTAATCATCGTTGACTTGAATCATTGGAGCGTTGACACATGCACCCAAACATTCAACTTCTTCAAGGGAGAAGATTCCATCTGGAGTGGTTTCACCTGGGTTTAAATGTAAATGTTCCATTATAGTCTCCATGACCAAATCAGAGTTACACAATTGACATGGGGTGGTGGTACACACTTGGATGTGGAATTTACCGACTGGTTGACGTTGGTACATTGTGTAAAAAGTAGCCACTTCGTAGACTCTCATTGGTGGCACATCCAACATCTTAGCAACATAATTCATCACTGATATGGATGTGAAACCTAATTGTCTTTGACCTAAATCAAGTAATGGCATGATGGCACCTTTCTTATATTGTGGAGGGTATTTCTTCAAGATTTGTTCAGCCAAGGCCTTGTTTTCCTTGGTAAATTCAAATGCAATGTCTGGATTGTTCTCCTTAGTGTTTCTGTGAACAGAAACGATATGTGAGAATCTGACAGATGTTAATGGTTTTATAACTGTTGGAGCTCTAGCCTTCAATAGAAACTGTCTTGCTAACATGTCTGGTCTGTTGATCTATGTATATGTATATATATTTATTGTTATCACTCTTGCTAACAACCAAGGAAACACAGATCCTTGTTTAATTTGTATTTGATTTTGTGTTTTTTTTTTTACTTTACCCCTCATTCTGTCTGTCTGTCTCTCTGTCTGTGTCTCTCACCAAATTTTTGTTTTGTTAAGTCAAGTTTGTGTGGCTGGTATGGCGGCACAGGTGGCGAGTGTCTTTTACATTTGAATGAGAACTTTTTTGATTGGTCTTGTGGGGGGGTATAGTGATCCAATTTGAAAAAAAACAATTACAAATGATGATGGATTCTACTTTAATTTATGTGAAATTCAAATGTCGGCTGACTATAGGTATTAGTAACTGTGATAATGATAGTGACAGGTAAAGGTGACCCGTTCGTTACACACATACAAATACACACACACACACAGAGTACTGTCGTATGGTAAGCCAGTGTAATATGCATAGAATGATACTCACTCGCCTCTACAATTTCCAAGTAATACCATTTAAATAAATCTTCAATTTGATGGACATGGTAGCAAAATACGATCAATATGATAAACACAGTAACAGTAACAGTACTATGGTACAATAGATCCATCCGCCATTGTCGATGGATCACAATCGGTAAAGTTTCTCACTAAAGATGGAAAACCGCCGCCGCCACAATTTCGGTTTCGGTGAGTCAACACAAAAAATTTTGATATTTTTTTTTTACAAATGTGAAGGTGAAAAAAGTTGAATTTTTAATTGATAAATTTAAATCAATAAACTGGTATTTCCCTTCAACGCATCGATTTGCAGAATCATAGATCAGAGGGAATTAATAATTCATATAATTAACAAAATGTCTAATAACTGGAAATTAACTACTAAGGTGGTCAAAGTGGAACATGAGGATAGAAACAATGCATCCATCCCACCTATTTACCAATCAACCACTTTCAAGGCTAAGAACATGGATGAAATGGGGGATTACGATTACACAAGATCCGGTAACCCAACTAGAACCACTTTACAAGACCATTTGGCCAAATTGATCAACTGCCACACGGTGTGGGCGGTTAACTCTGGTATGGCTGCATTAGATGTCATTGGTAGATTGTTGAAACCAGGTGATGAAGTCATTGCCGGTGATGATTTATATGGTGGTACTCAAAGATTATTGACATATTTAAACACATCTGGCATGGCTAAAGTTACCCACATTGATCTGACTGATTTGAAGCAGGTCAAGGCTGCCATTAAACCAACTACCAAGATGGTGTTTTTGGAATCACCAACTAACCCATTGATCAAAGTGATTGATTTGAAAACCATTGCAGATTACGCTCACAGTGTGAATCCAGATCTATTGGTGGTGTTTGACAACACCATGATGACCCCATTGTTGATGTCACCATTGGAATTGGGTGCTGACATTCAGTACGAATCTGCCACTAAATACTTGAACGGTCACCACGATATCATGGCTGGTATCATTGCCGTTAACACCAAGGAATTAGCAGATAGAGTGTTCTTTGTGATCAATTCCATCGGATCCGGACTGTCACCATTTGATTCATGGTTGTTGATCAGAGGTTTGAAGACCTTGTCGTTGAGATTGGAAAGACAACAATCCAATGCGGAAAAGATTGCTCAATGGTTACATGACAAGGGAATCAAGGTCAGATACCCTGGTTTGAAAGATCATCCACAGTATGAGTTACACCATTCTCAATGTAAGGGGAACGGTGCCGTGCTTTCATTTGAAACTGGTGATTTAGCTAAATCCGAGAAAGTCATTGCAGAATGTAAGATCTATGCCATCACTGTGTCATTCGGTGCCGTGAATTCATTGATCTCGTTACCTTGTAAGATGTCCCATGCAGCTATCGATCCAAAGGTTAGAGCCGAGAGAGATTTCCCAGAAGATTTAGTCAGAGTGTGTGTCGGTATCGAAGACGCTGATGATTTAATCGAAGATTTGGAAAGTGCATTGAAATCTGCAGGTGTGTTGTAACACCTGTAACACCTGTAACACCTTTACCACCATTTAACACCAACTAATTATTATAATATCATTAAAATACTCTCCACCCCTTACTTTTTTTACTCTTTTACAATAATAAACGATTAACTGATATGACAACCCACCATAAACCACTCTAATTAAACTGTAAAAAAGACCCTTAAAAAAGCCAGCCAGCCAGCCAGCCAAACACATTTCCTTCTCCCCCCACCTCCCGAGGAACATAAAAATGAAACATCTCTGCACCAATATGTTTTTTTTTTCCTTTTTTTTTTATTTGCGTGTTTTGAGTTGGACTGGGCTGAAGCTAGCGAGGTGAGCGAAGTGGAATTGAGTTGAGTTGGTGTAAGGGTGTGCGTTCTGTCGTCTTTTTCCAGCTGGGTGTAATAATATTCACAAACGAACAGACAGAGGGAGAGGGAGAGGGAGGGAGAGGGAGAGATATGTATGTATCTATATATATATAATACTCTGATAATTTGCACATTCATTTCACTTATTGTACAGTAATACAATTTATAACCATTCAATCAAATTATCTCATAATCATTATTGTCTTTATTGGAGTTACCGAAGATTACAATTATTCTCGTATAATTTTTGTATGAACGACAGAAAAATTTACAACAGCACAACAACAAACAAACAAACAAACAAACAAACCAAAAGTTAACTGAAACAGTGTACAGTCATTCAAAAAAGAAGAAGGGTTTGGTTACTGTATTTTGAAAAAAAAGAAAACATTCCTTGTTCGAATTGGTTTGAATTGAATTGAATATTCATCATTGACCTCATTGTTTTTTTTTTCTTTTCTACTGGAAACAAAGAGGGTACAACAGGACAGAAAAGGTTTGTCTCTAAAGAAAGAAAAATAATTCAACCCTTTATACATATTCCAACTGTGTCTAGATACATAAAACTATACAAATATACACAGATACATACATGTCGACAGACAACCAACAACAATATGGGTCTAAACCCATTGCTTCTCCACCGGTGAAATATCCAAGCACGGGAAACCACACGATAACTGGCCATTCAACAGCTTCTGCCACACAACCTACAGATAAAGACCACCAACTACAACAGCAACAGCAACAGCAACAGCAACAGCAACAGCAACAGCAACAGCAACAGCAACAGCAACATACTCAAACACATGCACAGCAAGTGCAGCAGCAACAGCACGTTCAATCATTATCAGGTAACGACACCGCAGCTACAAACACAACTACCACTACTCCAAAACGTTCCACCCATGTTTCAGCAACGTCCTCACAGTCAACATCGTCAAATTCTAACAGAAACATCATTGCGTCTCATTACCAAATTGCTCAAAAAATCGGTGAAGGTTCATTTGGTATCATCTTTAAAGGTTACGATTTACTAAGAGACAATTTACCAATTGCAGTGAAATTTGAAAGTAGGAAATCCGAAGCCCCTCAATTGAAAGATGAATTCAAAGCGTACAAGATTTTAAACCAATCAATTAATAACTTTGTCAGAAATGGTGCAGAGAATGACCCTCATCATTTCCTTTCAATCGAGGGGATTCCCAAAGTGTACTACTTTGGTCAAGAAGGTTATTACAATGTGTTGATCATTCAATTGTTAGGTCCTTCTCTTGAAGATTTGTTTGAATGGTGTGGTCGTAAATTCAGTGTTAAAACGGTGGCTCAAGTGGCAAAGCAAATGATTCAAAGAATTCAATTTGTCCATGAAAATGATTTGATTTACAGAGATATCAAACCAGATAATTTCTTGATTGGCTCACAACCTGGCGATAATTTGATTTACTTGGTTGACTTTGGTATGATCAAACAATACAGAAACCCACTGACTAAAGTGCACATTCCTTACAGAGAGAAGAAATCATTGAGTGGTACCGCCAGATACATGTCCATTAATACCCATTTAGGAAGGGAACAATCTAGACGTGATGATTTGGAGAGTTTGGGTCATGTGTTTATTTATTTCCTGAAGGGGGAATTGCCTTGGCAGGGGTTGAAGGCACCAACTAATAAACTGAAGTACGAAAAAATTGGTGAAAAGAAACAATCCACTGCAATAGCCAGTTTATGCCATAAATTACCAAGACAATTTGGTGAATACTTGGAATATGTGAGAAATTTAAGGTTTGAACAAGAACCAAATTATGAGTATTTGATCAATTTAATGGATCAATGCTTGTACGAGATCGGTGAAACCGATGATGGATTCTACGATTGGATGAAATTAAACGATGGTAAGGGCTGGGATTGGAACAAGAACAAAAAAATCAATTTAAATGGATACGGATCCAATAACCACAATAACAACACCAACAATGCAGGACACACCAACGCTAGACAACATGGATCTGCCAACAATGCTGCCGGTAATGCACTCCGGTCTACAAAGACTTTGCCTCCTACTAGACGGCAATCTGGGACTAACATGTCCAACGGTAACAATATCACATCCACGTCAAAGGCCATTGATGAGACCACAAGATTGCTTCTGAACTCTAGTAATGCTAAATTGTTGAACAATCCAGCTAATGGGGGATACGGCGGGACTGGATTCCCTCAATACAAGCAAGGAAGTGGAAATCATCAATCTAGAAATAGTGATGCTGAACGTGGTTTGTTGGACGATGATGTTGATGACAATGGCAATAGCGGAAACCATGGATTCTTTGGAACGTTTATTAGAAGTGCATGTTGTTGCTATTTTTAAGTCCCAATCGCAACCGTGAAGTCGTCTGGTCATCTGTCCAATTCTGCTGCTTCCTTTCTATGATCCCAAAATAAATCACAAACAAACTAAAACTACAAAACGAAAAACAACAGACCACAATAAGCTCAACCAGAATTTTCTTTACCCATCTTGTAATTTCAATCCTTTGCAACTCAAATTGATTCCCTTTTTTTTCGTCATCTTCAAATTGTACAATAATCACACATATCTTTTAGATGAAATAATTCATTAATTCACGTATCATATCTAATAGTCACTCATTTTTTTTATTTCGTTCATATTTTCTTTTCATTCCACAAAGCTCATCTCCATTGGTAGTCATTCGCTTCCCTGATCTTCAACTATTTCATCTTTAATTAATGGTTATATGTTCTTTACTCATGTTTTACTACTTATCTTTTTTTTTACTACCATCATTAGTCCAATTTATCTTTATTCGTTCTCTGTCTGAATTCAGTTGCCATTCTTTTTTCGTATTTTTATTATTATTTTTCTCTTATTTTATTCATTCTTTACTCTCATTTGATACCTTTTGTTAATTCATTTTTATAATTTGTCATTTTTTCTCCCACATTTTTTTCTTAATCATAATTACATTTATTTTGCATTTCATGTAGCTTTATACTTTAATAAGTTGATATTATTTATTACTTAATAGTATACGAGTTTAAAACACAAACACAAACACAAACAACATAAAACAGAATAGAATAGAACAAGAATGGATAAATAAAAAAAATGTATAAATATTTAGACAAAGCTCAAAAAAGTCAAAAGTAAAAGACATAAAAACAACAAAGAAACTAAGAGAATCAAGCAGGATAAAGAAACATGAATCATGAAATGGAAGATGAAGGATGAAAAGATAGAAATGCTACAAATAAATAAATTTGGACATCTTTAGATATAATTTAAACAAGTGGGTATTAAGTGAAATATGATATCTACATGCCCAATAACGACAATAAGGGGATTAATATGACTGAGTTTGAGTTGAGTTGAATTAAAGTTCTTCTTCTTCTTTTCATTGTAAGTATTATTCATATCAGACAATTCAGCAGGTAAAAAATATGGAGATAAAGAATTAAAGAGAAAAAAAACAAGAGTACAAGAGTATTGAAAAAAAAAATGAATGATGGGAAATGATGCATGAATCTTATAAAGAAGTACGTTGTGTTTTATTTAACTTACATGAAATAAGTGGGCTTATTTCTTACCCTTCTTCTTCTTATTCTTCTTCTTAGTACTCTTAGCTGGTTTTGATGTTGTAGTTTCACCAGTGGCACCAGCAGCGGCTTCTGGTTCAGGAGTTTCTTCAGATGGTTCTTCGCTGGTCTCTCTCTCTTCAGTTGGTTCTTCCTTTGGTTCTTCCTTTGGTTCTTCCTTTGGTTCTTCCTTTGGTTCTTCCTTTGGTTCTTCCTTTGGTTCTTCCTTTGGTTCTTCCTTTGG